>PNEQ01100651.1:0-11650 GCA_003012365.1 Medauroidea extradentata | reverse complement strand
ATTTTTTTTTTTAATTTTTGAAATTTTTTTTAATTTTTGGGAAATTTTGGAAAATTTTGAAAGTGACGTAATCCAATATGGCGGCCGGAAACAAGATGGCGGGCGGAAACAAGATGGCGGGCGGAAACAAGATGGCGGGCGGGTGACGTCATCCAAGATGGCGGCGGTGACGTCATCCAAGATGGCGGCGGTGGCACCTCGGCACCTCACCCACAACCCACTGCTCCCGGAGGAACATAACCTATCTACTTATATTATATACATTTCGTTTCAGGTGTGTATATATATACACACACACATATAATCTTAATTTTAAATTGTTACTTTATACTGTATTTAGAGTTAATTTTATACGAATTTTTATTCAATAGCATTAGTAATATTACGCATTTTATATAGAAGACTAGCACATCCTGCAATATTTAAATATGTTACATAAAATGTGTCACAATTTTAATGGTCGTCTTAGTCAACTAGTAAAGATACTGGAAACAGACTTTAACATAATTATGTTGACATTTTATTAGTGTATGTCCTCTCTTCTTTGGCGTCCCTCTACAGCCTAACACTTCCGTTAGTGCCTTTATGAACCAAGCATTTCTAAACGACGAGCTCGTCCCTTTAAAGATAGGCCGCATGACCTACACTTATTGCTATAAGCTATTTTGATAATTAAAAAAGTATAACTGCATTGCACTGTCATAGATACCCATAAAGGCACTAAGAAAAATGTTAGACTGTAGAGGGACGCCACAGAAGTGTGCAGTGGTGGCTCGTGAGTTGTTTTCAGTTGGGGCTGCAGATAGTCAGCACTGTACTCTTCTGATGAACGCGCAGTATACCAATGGTAATGAAAGATGTACTCGCTACTGATTCGTTTACGATCACTCGGTAAAATGCGGCACCTACATACCAGCGTGTCAGTGGTTATAACGTCAACTAGTACTCAACCTGTCCAGTTTGGACTATCTGCAGCCTCACCTGGCAACAACTTACGAGCCGCCACTGGAAGTGTGGAGATACACTGATAATATGTCAATATAATTATGTTTTAAGTCTATTTACAATATGGTTGGCTGTTAACTAACACGACAATTAAAA
Organism: Medauroidea extradentata; assembly: GCA_003012365.1. Classification (NCBI taxonomy): domain Eukaryota; kingdom Metazoa; phylum Arthropoda; class Insecta; order Phasmatodea; family Phasmatidae; genus Medauroidea; species Medauroidea extradentata. Next base: position 10,549 of record PNEQ01100651.1, on the reverse strand, counting down.
TTATGGCATATGTAAATATTGCATTCGTTTTCTTGTATTATTAAAAGATTAAAATGCCAGTGTGAATAATCCATAATTTGTAACGTTCTTATGACAGTTAGTAACTTACAATTGAAACATACTATGACGGTTTAAAGTTACAGCTCTTTGGTTTCTTTGTTTTATTAGAGAAATTTCTGGCCTGTAGAGCAGCGACATTTTTTGTGTGTCCGAGTGTATATAGCATGAACTGTGCTACAAGTCGACATAGTAACGTACAGTACACCAACGCAGAAATGACAGAACTGAACGGTTATGTACGAGCTGCTGCACGATTGTATCACGAGAGATTCCCATCGCGGAGGCAACCAGGCGGGTTTTACCACTAGACCCGGGCCACTGGGACGCGCTTTTGTCGACAAGAATATGTTGGGAATTTTCAATCTCTGTTTTTAAATGTGCCAATACGGCGACCAGTAAAAAATTGTAATGTTTTCAATGTTCATGTAGTTGAGTAAAGCTCTCTCTATTAGAACTATCTAATCTATGGTCAACATAAATTTTCAAATAACTGTGCTAGGTTAAGCTAAATTATTGTTAAGTAATCACGTTTATTGTTACTATACATAACAAAAGATCATATAAGAGTAATTAAAAATAGCGTGGTGTTGGAAATTGGAAAAGGGCACTAGTTGGTAAGGAAGAAAGGAAAAGAGAGGCTGCAGGGGGACTGAGGCTCAAGGGCCTAGGTGCATAGATCCGGTTATAGAGCAACCTCGTCACACGACCTTCACAACTGTCACCCAGAGACTGCGTGAAAAAGGCACGTTCAAGACGCGAGCTGGCACTGATCACACTAGGAGTGTACGTACACCAAATGTGGATGAAGAAGTTCTCAACCTTGTGGAGGAAAACCCGTACAAACACCTGTGCCATTGTCCATTGCGCACGGAGTGGGCGTGTCCCATTCAACTGTATGGCGTGTTATGTACGAGCAACTGCTTTGTGCCTACCACTTGCGAAAGGTCCAAACATTGTTACCACAAGATTTTGCTCCTCGACGTGCTTTTTCGCAGTGGTTCCTGCATCAGTGCACAGAATTTCCGGACTTTACGTCTATCGTATTGTTTACTGATGAAGCGACATTGACGCGAGATGATTACTTTAACAGCAGGGACAGTCACATGTGGAACGACGCCAATCCTCGTGCAACTGCCATAGTAGCGAACCAGCAACGGTTTTCTGTGAACATCTGGCCGGGTATCGTCGGTAATCATCTCATTGGGCCCTACTTGATGCCGCGAAGATTAAATGGACTCATGTACTGCCAATTCCGGCAACTGACATTGCCAGAGTTCCTCCAGAACGTTCCGCTTGTGGTTCAGCAACATATGTGGTTTCAACACGACGGTGTCCTTCCACATTACAGAAGAGCTGTACGAAATCACCTCAACATAGCATTTCCAGCACAGTGGATTGGAAGAGGTGGGCCTATTGCGCGGCTAGCATGCTCCCCGGACCTTAATACAATCAACATTTTCCTGTGGGGCTCCGTCAAGGCTCTGGATTACGACACACCCATTGAGTCAGATAAAGATCTGCTAGACAAGATAATGGCTGCCTGTGACAAAATTCAAGAAACACCAGGTGTTTTCAAAAAAAGTGCGCCAGGCATTGATACGCTAACTACATTTGTTGTAATGAAATAGGGGAGGGGTTTGGGAATTTGAACACGTGTGGATTTTTTATCATGGCGCAAAATGTCATGGCTAGTGCAGACTTCAATTTATTCTCATATTTTATTTCTTGTTAAAGTAGGACAATCACACCTAGTATGTTATTCATGCACCTCGCTAATATTTACCAGACACGGTGTTACAGCTCTAATTTCAATTCGGTATACTGTCAATAATTCCTTGTTGCATATATGGCTGGCAATAGCGCTTTTCTGTGAAATTAAACATTTAATGGTTGCACTCAAAGAACGAGCGTTAAGCAGTTTTTGCGAGAGACATATACTTTTATAATTTTCCTGCCATTTAATAATGTTTGGTAAAAAAAAACAACTTTTTTACTTTCACATACATTTTTCAAAGAAATAAGGGTAGTGCCACTCTATTTCAACGTGACTGAGGTGTGTTAAATGTACAAATCCTCCACGTTATTATTGATTTCAGTAAAACTATTCCGTAATCTGAAATTTGTTTCTGTCAGGCAAGTAGTTCCTTAAATATTACAAAAATTGTTCATATCTTATCGAACTTTGAAAGCGTATTAAACGCTTCCTATGTGAGCTGAACCATGGGTTCCCTGCATCAAACATTCTATTTTCTCTTCAGCAAACACTTGTTAAAATATGTAGGTATGCTTTACGTACACGCTGTATGACAATGTTCAGTAGCTCCCATACTTATAGGCTGACGTATCGTAGGTGTCCAGTAATGTTTATGGGTGAATACTTCCGCTAGTGTTTACGCAATTACTCTAAGGCGTGTGTTACGCTTTTATTGAATTGTGTTCTAAATATGAACTCCTGATTTTCGCGGAAATGATTCAATGTTTTCCGTGTACCTCTTCAGTTTTGCTTCATTGTTATTAGCAGCGTGTCTTTGTGGAAAGACGTTTCTCACATGAGTGTACCAATGCGATATCACACGTCAGTGATTTGTAGTGAAACGTAACATAAAAACAGCCAATCACTGACCGTGAAGATCTGCAGAATGCACACTAGGCACTCAAACAAACACGGGCAGAAATCATCTCACTGAAAATAAGAATGGACCCTTCCTAATTATATGTAATAATTGCTGACGTGATCCTGTAACGTGGAGATGAGATGCTTAGTTATTTTTAAAGTACTCTAATTGTCATTACTAGTAATGTTATGGCACTAGTGTATATGACTTACTAATTAAAAACATTACCCAACCTAACCGAACCCAAACTAACATAACCAAAACCTAACCGGACGCAACTTTACCTAGCTTATCCAAAACTAACATAAGCTAACTTAAACTAGACTAACCCTTTCTCACCTAATACAATGTAATATAACCCAACCTAATATAAAACCATTTAAACTAACATAATCTAATACATACCCAAACAAACTAGCTAATTAAAACATAACAAAAACCAACTGTACCCGCCCAAATCTAATACAGCATTACGCAACAAAATCCTAACCTAACACAACTTACCCTAAACCTACCGTACGTCACCACAACCGAAGCCAACATAGCCTAACCAACCCAAAATAAAAAAATAATATCTAACATACCACAACAATCGTAACCAAACGAAAAATAACACATCACAAAATATCGTAACCAAATTTAACCTAACCTAACACAACCTAACATAACCCAACCTACCCTAACCTAACTAACAAAACACAAAATAACCTAACCGAACTTAACCTAACCTATTCTAACCAAAACCAACTTAACCTAACATAATCAAACCTAACAATACCTAAACCAAACTAACCTAACGCAACCTAACCTAACCCAACCTAACCTAACATAACCCAACCCAACCTAACCCAATCTAAACTAACCTAACCTAACCCAATATACACTAAGCTAACACAACCTAACATAACCGAACCTAACACAACTTAATCTAACCAAACACAAACTAACCCAACCCAACTTAACCTAACCTATCATAAACTTACCCAACTTAACCTAACACAACCTAACCTAACCTTACCCAAACCAACCTAACCAAAGACAACCTAACCTAACCCAATCTAAACTAACTTAACTTAAGGCAAAATAAACTAACCTAACAACCTAACCTAACCCAACCTAACACAACTTAACCTAACCAAACACAAACAAACCCAACCTAACATAACCTAACCCATCCTAACCTAACCCAAACTAACCTAACCTAACACAACCGAACCTAACCTAACCCAACCTAACCGAACCTAACCCAACCTAACCTAACGCAACCTAACCCAAACTAACCTAATCCAACCTAACCCAATCTAATCTAACCTAAACCTACCTAACCTAACACAACCTAACCCAAACAAACCTAACCGAACCTAACCTTACTATACACAAACTAACCCTAACTAACCCAATGTAACCTAAACCAATTAAACATAACACATCCTAACATAACCCAACCCAACCTAACTTAACAAAACCCAAACTAACCAAACCTAACCTAACCCAATCTAATCTAACCTACCACAACTTAATCTAACAAAACACAAACTAACCCAACCTAATGTAATCTAACCCAACCTAACCTAATCCAACATAACCTAACCTAACACAACCTAACCTAAACCAACCCAACCTAACACAACCTAACCTAAACCAACCTAACCTAACCCAAACTAACCTAACCCAACCTAACCTAACCCTACCTAACCTAACCTAAATCAACCTAACCTATCCCAAACCTACCTAACCTAACCCAACCTAACCTAACCCAACCTAACCCAACCTAACACAACCTAACGTAACCTAACCTAACACAACCCAACCTAAGTCCATAATTTAGATAGATGCACTTAGTCGCACTAAGCTGCACCTTGTTCCTCTATGCTGCAATATGTTGCACTTATTTGCACTTTATTGCACTAAGTTGCACTTTCTTGCACTAAGTTGCACTTTCTTGCACTAAGTTGCACTTTCTTGCACTAAGTTGCACTTTCTTGAACTAAGTTGCACTTTTGTGCACTAAGTTGCACTTTCTTGCACTAAGTTGCATTTTCTTGCACTAAATTTCACTTCACCCAACCTAACATAATCCAACCTAACCAAATCTAACCTTACCCAACCTAACCTAATGCAACCTAACCTAACTCAACCAAACATAAACCAAATTGACCCAACCTAACCAAACCCAAACTAACCTAAACTAACCTAACACAACTTAACCTAACACAACCGAACATAACCCAACCTAATAAATCAACCTAACCTAACCCAACATAACCTAACCCAACCTAACCTAACACAACCTAACCTAACATAACCTAACCTAACATAACCTAACCTAACACAACCTTACCTAATTCCACAATTTAGCTAGTTGCACAGAGTCGTACTAAACTGCACCATGTTCCTTTAAGCTGCAATAGGTTGCACTAATTTGCCCTTTATTGCACGAAGGTGCACATTCTTGCACTAAGTTGTACTTTATTGTAATATGTTGCACTTTCTTGCACTAAGTTGCACTTTCCTGCACTAATTTGCACTTTTCTGCACTAATGTGCACTTTTTGCACTAATTTGCACTTTTTTGCACTAAGTAGCATTAAGTTGCAATTTATTGCTCTAAGTTGCACTTTCTTTCACTGAGTTGCACTTTCTTGCACTAAGTTGCACTTTACTGCACACATTTGTACTGATTTTTACTAAGTTCTGCATTGTTTTTAGTTGACATGAGTTGATCTGAAATGCTCTAGGTTTCTCTGAGTTGACCTGAAATGCATTGAATTGCCTTGAGTTAACCAGAGGTTTCTTGTCATCCTGTGTCGCCTTAAGTTACCCTCTGTCATCCTGTTTCACTTCAAGTTACACTGGGTCGCTCTTGGTTGCCCTGCATGTACATACATGTTTTCTCAAATGGATGGTTTCGGTAGTAAAACTGTCTAGCATGCAATCAGAGTTTCGCCTTTTGCTCGAGTGGAATAACGACCTATAGTCAAATAGAATGCGTGGATTGATTAGGTTGGTAGTCAGCTACTATAGATAAATGAAGTTAACTTTCCACGAATATGGTGTTTTCTCTAGCTATGACGAGTTTTGTTTGGCTTCCCCAAGTCATTAAAAAACATGAAAGTGTCACGCAGCATGGAACAACAATCCTTCTTAAAATTTGACACTTGTGAGGTAACTTGCTGGAAATTAAACTGTGCTGATTTAGCTCAAGAAAATTGAATCTGCTATCGGGCTTACAGGAAACTCAACACTTCTAACATGCTACAACGAAAACAATAATGTTGTAATATTTAATGTGTGACGTGGCCCGCCTGCCGCCGGGCATTCAGACCCGTTGTCACGCCCTCTTAGTAGACGTCGCCTGCACCATGTCGCAGTGCAGTGCATCGAGCAACAGTGTAGTGCAATCATACATCCGGTGAGGGCAGAGCAGAGCTGATAGTGCCAGTGTCCCCACCTTGCAAAGTGTAATCACGAGTAAGCAAGTAGTAACCTAGGTCTGGTGCAGCGACACCAACCTGACAGACGTACATACATGCGATCAAAGTGATATTTTCATTGTGAAATCCAAAAAAGGACAATGTTCTTAAAATTGTCTTAGTAAGGAGTGAGAATGTGTTTAGAATCAATGAACTCAATGTTAAGCACCAACATACAAAGTATTCATGTCACCATGTGTCTACAAATCACGTAATATAATAATAAAAATCACGCAATGACACAAATTCAGTTAAGCAAGAAATTACTAACAACAACAATATATTGTCAACTTCAGTATTTCGATGTTAAACAAATTTACCACGAGAGGCTTGACGCAAATGGGTGGTCTGTCCTCCCGCCCGCCACCATTGTCTCCTCAGAAAGAGCTTGGTGGGCGCAGGATGTTCGTGTGTTTCGCGTCGCGGGGGTCCTCAACGTTTGCACTCAGTCATTTTCACCACAATAGTTCAATTTCTACACTGGAATCTTGCTCTTTCTTAACCCCCGCGATTACCATCCACTCCGGTCTACACTCGGCTCCCGGAGTTTAAGTACATTAAGTTAGCACATATGCGACAAAGTTTCGACAGGAACCTAGGCAGCAACCTCGTTCTTTTAAGTGTTTTGTATGTATTTTTCTTAAAGTGTAGGTATATTTGCTTGTGCATCGAGGCGTGGAGGGGGCCTGTACACCCTCCCCAGCATAGCTCACATGTTATTCAATACCGGTCTTTGTGTGAGGAGGCAGCTACGTGGTCGTCGACCAAGACCCTGATCGCCAAGATTACCCTGTCCGCCCAGGCAACATAACAACATTGACAGACTGGCGCCCTTTACCAGCAAATGTTCATTGCAAGGGATTTCATCCCTACCTCACTCGTCAACTCCAGCCATTAGCAACCACGTGTCTGGAGGTATACCCTCATTGGGTTCCACGACACGCTGCCCCGCCTCACACCCGTACTGGCCACGTCAAATATTTCCCCTTGTGGGTGTCGCATGTTAGATATTCAGTACGTGTACAAGTAGATAACTCCGAGCCAAGTTCATTAAATATTAATCAAGTATTAATGATAAGCCTTAAATTATTTGAATGCAGCAAAAGAAGATTAACGCACAGGCTGCAAGTTTCCTGGTTAACAGACTTGGACTTTTGAAATTTATGCAAAACATGTGGGATTATTCCCGTTTTCTTGAAATGTCGGATTATTCAAGACCCTAAGGAAGGAGGTTACAATAAATATATTACCTAGGAACTCACTGTTAGCTGTAACAAATGAGACAGTTTCATTATTTTGTTTTTTTGTATACTTGCCTATTACACACACAGATACGTGCAGATACATACACATATATGTGTGTGTATAAAGAAAGAGAGAAAATAAAGGAGGGGCACGTATGAGTAGAGTCTACAATTTTTCGCGAAAAGAATTCTGCAACAGTTTGTTTCAGTGCCTTATGTGCAGATATGCAGCCCTGCTTCACGGTCAGTGATTGGCTGGTTTTAACTCTCAGTGTCTAGGGTTCCACCCGCAAATCACAGACGTGTGGTGTCGCAGTAACCTTGTTCCTGTTAGCACTGTCAAATGAGCCACGTCTGTGCAATAATACATTCTGCCAGTAACCATGAAGCAGCAGAGCTGCATATGTGCACATGAGGCACTCAAACAAACTGCTGCAGAATTCTTCTCGCGAAAAATCGTGGGCTCTACATGAGTTATTTCTATTTCAGCCTACAATAGGCTGTGAATTGTAAAAAATACTTTCACTGTCAAAAGATACATTCATAATTCAACTACTTTTCAACATAATCAACACACATATTGAGGCACTTGTACCAGTGCACCAGTTTTCCGATACTCCCGCAAAGAAAGTTGCCACCACTGAACAACATCGGGAAAACACTTTTAACCGAATTTATTAAATTACTTTCGGGGGGGGGGGGAGTACAGATATGTCTATGTTGTTCAGATATTAGTTGACTCTGAGTACACCGGTGAACACCAGAATGTTTTGACTACGATGATGAATAGACTGCATTCCTACAGCTGGCCGTTGACGCGAATGGGGCCGCGTATGTTGCAGTGGCTTGCGCACTTTCTTGCCACGAAGGCGATCCAGATTTGATCCTTGATCTTTCGCAAAGTAGTAATCGTGGCAGACGATGATGCTGGTCGGCAGGTTTTCTCGGGATCTCCCGTTTCGCTGCCCTTCTCATTCCGGTGTTTCGCTGTTGTAGGACCTCATCTCATCTCATCCTCCAGGAGTAAGAAATTGAGCATGTGCTGACGTCAGGATATCTGAAGGACAGGATATCCTACCTCGAATGCAGATTTATAAAGCTAATGGGTGCCCGTAGGCACCTGCTTGCCCTGACGGATGATGTGGAATGATGCCCTAGGATGAAGAGCAGCTGGATTGAGAAAGTCAGGGAAACGGGAGATCACCGAGAAAACCCACCGACCAGCAGTATCTTCCGAGGCGATTCCCACACGCGAATATCCGGGCACCGAAACCACCAAGATGGAAAACCGGATCGCCTAGGTGTGAGGCGAGAGGTCTGCTCCCTCGACCACCGCAGCCCGCACTGTATGTCTGTAATGCACACATGACTGCAGGGTGGAGCAAGGAGAGTGTGTACCGACCTATTGAGGTTCTTGACGACAAGGGCGAAGAAAGGCAGGCGCAGCGCCAGCGTGTCCCGGGGACCTGGAGGACAGTTGATATATGTAGTGGCGACATTTGTGCCTGTCAACTCCAGCACCAAGCAGCCCGTGTCTTCATCCAGCACGCGTCGTATCTGTCCGTTACGAACCTTGCAGCTCCAGATAGCCAGCGGCCGAGATCCACCACTGAACAACACCGACACCAGTCCGCGCTGGTACGTGTTACGAAACATGGCGCTTCTTGTTTATCACACCCAGCGAGGTCGTACCACCGTGGAGCAACTCCCCGCCATAGAGATTAAATCAGTGTACGAGCTATATAGTAAACTATATAGTTAACTATATAGTTCTTTGATCACGGCCGTAGAAGAACAGGTCTGGACACTCGCCTGGAACCTTGACCCCCTTGTTGTTTGGCTGCAGTTCACTAAGTTACCGAGAATGTTGTGTTTTATTGGCGCTGAAGTTATGGCGGTCGGACTCAAATTCCGCCCACTTCCGTTCCACTAAGATAAACAATTTATCAAAACGAATTTTTTATCAATTTATGAAATACTTCCTTCGCTCACAAATTTCAGAAAAGACTCCAGCAATCTTTATTTACTTTATAAATTTAACAATGGGAAAAAGTGGGCGGAGTTTTGGGTCTGACCGCCCGGATTACAGCGCCAAAAAGTACGACATTCATGGTAACTTGACGAACTACAGCCAAACAACAAGGGGGTCAAGCAAAATACATTGGTAGATAGGCGAGAGTCCAGACCTGTTCTTCTACGACCGTGCTCGTTGACAAGTATACTCTGCCACAGAGTAACTAGTATATTATTGTTCTGAAAGTTCTACAAGCATAATAAATTTATGCGCAAATAAATTAATAGGCAATACAAATAAATACTAATATTCAAGCTATTGTTGTGAAAAAGTAATCCTAATAATTATGACTTATGGTTCACTTTTGCATTAAGCAATTTTAATTTCCTAGTTAACTGTGTGTAGATTTGTAGTTGGCCACCGGGCGCTAGCAGCATGGAAAAGAATACGTGCTAGTCAACTTAGTTCCTATGTAGAGAACTCCAGTTGCGAAACCGAACAAGAAGTTTTCTCTAAAAGCACCAGCATGAAGTAACCCACTATCCTCCCACCAACCTCTTACCTATACAAATATTCTCATTTACTCCAGCAGGGGCGGACGCAGAAATTTTTTTCGGAGGGGGATATGTTGTAAAAAAAAGTTACCTCTTAAAATGTAGTGTTACTTGTTTATCAAACATGTCATGGACATAACACACAGATTATGTATGCTTAAAATAGCGCCAACTTAATTAACTCCAACATAAAGATGCATTTACTTTTTTTTTCATTTATTTACACCTAATCTATAAGCTGGAAATGCGCGTCACGAGAATCACATTTTATTTACTTATAAGTTGAAAAAACAACGAAACCAAAATCCGACACGGATTGCCAACTGAAATAGACAACAAGTTTGTTTATGAACTAGCTGTGTATTTCGGCTTGCTGAGAAGACAACGTGCGTGTCTTCATAAACGTTGCCACCACGAGGGGTTTCTAGTCACTGTAAACAAACAGCCCTATCCTTGAGGATGCGAAGGCAAGCAGGTCAGTGTCGACAACAAAGGGAGTGGAATGCGGTGGGGTGGGCAGCAAAGGGAAGGCGGTGGGGGAGAAGAAATGCAGTGAAGAGTGGGTGGAAGGAAGCAAAAGTGAAAAAAAA
>PNEQ01100646.1:0-10324 GCA_003012365.1 Medauroidea extradentata | reverse complement strand
CTGGGATCCCATGCCTTGCGAATATGTTTTGTAAACGTGTGATAACTGCATCGGACGTCAGACGATCTAAGCGCACTACTTCGAAGTACCTCGAGTAGTAGTCTTGCACAACCAAATACTGAATACCTGTCAACTCCATGATGTCCACCCCCACCATGGACCATGGTCGCCCTGGCAGTTGTGTGGGGATTAAAGGCTCTGCTCGCTGATGTCGCTGTTGCAGGCATTGTGTACAACTGTCAACTAACTTTTCAATGTCTCTACACCACAATAACTGAAAACATTTTTATTTATTTATTTATTTTCACATGTTCCTATGAGTCATCTCGACTCTTTACTAGGAACTATACAAAATATAAAGTAATGAGGAACAGAATGATTACAAATAAATATCATAGAACCAATTACAAATACTACAACAGCAAAATGTACATAATAATATGATAATATGGAAATTACAATCTGAAACACATAGATTACCATGTACCATTTGAGGGTACAAGTAGCAGAATATGAGACACACAGTTAGAAATACAGTGGAGACATACAGGATAAACAGAAATTAGAACATATATGTAATAGAAACATTCAAAAAATACAATAGGAACATAGTGGGAGAATACAATAGCCGACAATGCAAACATACATTACGAACATCAAAAGACATACAGTAGGAGCATACAATGAGAACATAATATGGGAGTAAATAGCAGAAGACACAAATATTTAGACCAATTTATCCTACAGCAGCAACATACAAACAGGGACAAAAACATGTATATGATATCCATAACAACTATGTAGCTGAAGGAAAGAGAATCTTCTAAAGTACAGTAAGTGCCTACCTTAGATCTACATCATTAGTAGGGCTGAGTCAGAGTGTCAACAATTGATTTTAAATTTTTCGTGTTTCCACCATAGCTCATGTTTTAGAAATTTTTTAAACTGTCTTTCATCCTTAGCTTCCTTAGTTTTTGATGTTAAATAATTAAATTCCTTCATTAATCTGTTCCGTAAACCCTTTGTTCCATATCTGGTGGATTTCACTCTAGTTAAGTCTAGGTCTTTGGCTTTCCTAGTGGCATGTTGGTGTATGCTGTTTCTGTGCATGAATAACAGATTACTTATTGCTTGGTTGTGTACTATTCTATAGGCTGACTTTGCACATTCCCCCTGTATTAACATGTAGACAGGTTGAATTTTTAGATCACGGTAGATTATATTTATACATTTTGTGTGGCTGGAGTTAGTTATGTGTCTCACTGCCCTGTTTTGAATTCTCTCAATACAGCTAACTAAAGTTTTATTGGCGGAACCCCATATGCATGCCATATAAACAAGGTGACTGTGAATTAGTGTAAAATATATGTCCCTTAAAATTTTTTGAGGTATAGCATCTTTCGGTCTCCATATTACTGCAGTAGCAGATTAGCACACCTAACCACAATCCAGACCCTTCAAACCCATTTTCTCTTTTCCTAAAACCCACAAGTACCGAAGAAATATACAGGCACATTAAAGGTCTTAAAAATAAAGTAAACATAACAAAAGATGGAATCACAAGTGTAATACTAAAAAAGTGTGCTGACATAGTAAGTAGTAATATTGCAGATATTACTAACATGTCCTTTCAGAATGGAATCTTCCCAGACCAACTAAAAATAGCTAGAGCAATTCCTATATTTAAGACCGGAGACAAAACAAATCCCAAAAACTACAGACCCATATTAATCCTTCCCTGTGTATCAAAACTCCTAGAAAAAACAATGGACAGACTTTTTGAATTTCTTGAAAAAAATCAGTTTTTCTCATACTCACAATACGGCTTTAGAAATGACAGAAGTACGGAGATAGCAGCAATAGATTTCATACATAAAGTCCAGCAGGCATTTGATAACAACAAAATAGCTACATGTACCCACATTCATAGATTTGCAAAAGGCCTTCGATATGGTAAACCACCAAATTCTGTTGAGGAAGTTAGAAAATGCTGGGGTGCGAGGGAAAGCTTTGTCCTGGTTTAGCAGCTACCTGAGTGGTAGGAAACAATATGTCAACATAGGAAGTAGTAATAGCACTGAAGAGGAAACAAAAAGTGGTGTCCCACAAGGTTCTATCCTTGGCCCTATATTATTTCTAATATGTATAATCTTATGTAGTCATTCTCTTTATTTATACATCTTGTTTACATGATATCTGCTCAGCCCACCATTGCCCCCGGCCGTACTACCAACTATATACAATTAACTTCCTTACTTTTTACAATATAGATGATTTAACAAATTTGTATAGTGACCACTAGCAAGGAAATTAAACTTACTACACTACAATATCTGTACTGTCTATACTACCAACTATTGTGACCATTAGCACTGAAACTAAAACTAATACATTGTACAATGACTGTAATTTGCATACCGTACTTTACAAATTTGAGTTGTAACAAACAGTGATGAAATACATGCTACTAAACTATATACCCTGAATTTCTTGCATTTCCTTCTAACACAATACAAAACACTATATACATTTTTCAAGTGAAGATGACCATTTTATTTGGGAACAAACTCATTGAGGTACTGAGGCCTCCTACGCCATCTGTGAGGCCGAGAATTCACAGGGATGAGTGGATAGTCAACTCCAGCTCAAAACCCTTTAAATCCTATTTTTTAACTAATCTGACTCATCATGACGCGACTTTGAGTCTCTACTTACGACTCTCCTTTCCCCTGACCAGTAACTCTGTGTCGTATTGGTGCCCAAGCCGTTGCCCTGCTGAGATTGACTATGTTCCTTGTTTGACCATGATTTCTTTAAGTGATAAGTGTTCCTTCGTTTCACTGATCCAGCTTCATCTTGTATGACCACAGATCTAGGAGTATCACTTACTCTGATGACTCTGGCAGGGAGCCACACACCCTTCTCAAGATAAACTACCTTGTTACCTCTTTGCCAATCTTCCTTTCTTGATTGTGTGTTCCTGTCGTAGTAAGTTTTGTTCTGGAGGTCCTTTTGCATCTGTAGCTGAGTGGAATTGTTTACAACTTTGGGTTGCAACAAGTTGTTATGTATTGGGAGCTTAGTTTCCGTCCTTCTGCTGAACAGCAGTTGTGCAGGACTGACATTTGAGCCTAAAACTGGAGTGTTGCGATACTCAAGAAGCATGTGTTGTATATCTAGATTGTGATCAGCACATTTTTCAGCATTTTTTTTAGTGATTCCAACTGCTCGTTCAGCTAGTTCATTACTTTTTGGGTAGTATGGACTTGAAGTCTTAATGTTGAAGCTATATATTTTACTGAACTCCCTCATGTACAGTGAGCCAAAGGGCATATTATCTGCTACTAGAGTGTTAGGAATGCCATGTGTTGAGAAAATAGTTTTTAGGGCTTCAACTATGGTTGGTGAGTCTTTTGATTGTAAGGGGACTAGCTCTATCCACTTAAAGAGTAGTAGTCGCAAAGAACTAAATACGAGTGTGAATCATGCTCGAGAATGTCGCAAGCTACTTTATAGAAAGGTAGTGTTTGTGGTTCTTGAATTATCATAGGTTCCTTGTGGTTTTTTGTGCTGTATTTCTCGCAGAGTCGACATGCTGCTATTGTTTTCAATGTCTGTATCCATGCTGGGCCAATAGAAGAGCGATTTTGCTCTTGCCTTTGTTTTTGATACCCCAAAATGTGACTGATGTAGGTTGCCTAAGACAGACTCTTTGAGAGAATTTGGAACCATGACCCTTTCCCCTAAAAACACTAATCCATCTTCCACTATGACATTTGAAATAAAACCTTGCTATATTTGGGACCTTTGTTTTTGAGTTTGGCCACCCATGTAAGAACAATTTGGTTAATTCTACTAGCGGAACATCTTTTTTTGTTTCTTGTTGAAACAAGACTTACTTGTCATCGGACATGTTGATAGTGTGCACCACTTCATGAAGGGAGACATCTACATCCCCGACCTTGGCATTAGAGCATGCCCTACTTAGCGCATCAGCTACCACCATCTTGCAGCCTGGCACATACACTAGATTCAGCTTGTACAAACTTAACTTCAACCTTATGCTTTGCAGCCTTTTCGAGGGTATTTTATGAATTTCTTTTTTCATAAGGGAAATTAAGGGCTGGTGATCAGTTTGAATGGTCATATCACGACCATAAACATATTGATGGAAGCGTTTACAGGCAAACAGAACAGCAAGGAATTCTTTGTCTACTTGGCCATAGTTGACTTCTGTTGAGGAAAGACATTTAGAGGCATAACAGACGGGTTTGTTGTCCTGTAACAAGACACACTAGTCCATCCTTGCTACTATCTGTTTGAATGACTATTTCTTTCGAATCATCAAATGTTTGTAAGACCGGTTCTGAAGGTAGTATTGATTTTATCTTTTCAAGACACACTCCTTGTATGGTGGGATTCCATATAAATTCAGAGTCCTTTTTCACCAGTTTCTGCAGAGGGCTAGTGACTTCAGAGAAACGAGGAATGAAGTCTCTTAAGTAATTAAGCAAGCCTAGAAAACGCTGGACATCTAATTTACATTTTGGAACATCATAGTTGGCAATGGCAGTGATTTTGTCACTGTCTGGCAGTACCTTTCCTTCCTTGAAAACATGACCAACATACTTGACTTCTTGTAGCCTATACTGAAACTTGTGCAAGTTGAATTTTACATTGCATGATCTAGCCCTGTCTAACACTTTTGAGAGTATGTTATCATGTGTTTCTTTATCCTTCGCATATATAAGCAAGTCATCTACGTATATTACAACCCCTTCTATGTCTCCAAAACATTCAGTGTTATATTGATGAAATACCTCTGTAGAGACGTTTAGGCCAAAGGGCAATCTGTTGAACCTGTAACAACCAAACACAGTTGAGAATGTGCAATATGTGGAACTTTTTTCATCTAAGTTGATGTGCCAAAACAAATCTTTGAGATCAAGTACACTAAAATAGCATGCTTTGCCCAACCTGGCCACAACATCTCTTACTGTAGGTATCTCAATGTACTGCTTTACTAAAGCCTCATTGAGGTCATGAGGATCTAAACAGAGTCTTAGAGAACCATTTGGTTTCTCTGTTATTACTATCTAGTTTACCCATTCCACCGGTGCTTCACATTTGGATATGACACCTAGCTGACACAATCTGTCTAGTTCACTTTTGAGTCGGCCTTTGATGTCAAGTGGAAGTCGATGTGGAGGATGCGAAGTTGGCACACAGTTCTCTTTCAACTTGATGGAGTAGTCCTTCTCAAACTTCCCTATGCCAGAGAACACGTCTTTGTATGCCGCTATTATGTCTTCTTTAGTCTGATGATGCACACCACTGATTTCATTCTTGCGTAGGATGCCCAACCGTGCACAGGTTTCAAGTCCTAAGATCGGAACTGTATCTTCATCAACAACAACAAATTTTTTACGCAAGATCAGTTTGTTGACTGACAGACGCAAATCACAGCAACCTAAGACTCTTATGGAGGAGTTGTTGTAGGCTGCGAGTGAGATGTTTTCTTTTTTGATAGCAATGTTTGAACACATCGTTTGGACTTCCGAAAATACCTTGAGTGGGATGATGTTAACACACGCACCAGAGTCAAGTTTGAATTTGACACTTACTGCATTTTCAACTAAAAATACTGTTGTCCAACTTAGAGAATGAACACTGGCTCTTGTTTCACTGTTAATGACTTGGAAGCAATAGTACTCGTCTTCTTCTTCTGCCTTATGTTGCTTTACTTCAGTTACTAGTTCACACTTTTCATGTGAACGTGCCCTACAGACTTTTGCAAAGTGATTTATTTTTCCACATGCTGCACATGTTCGACCCCTTGCAGGACATTTTAGCTGATCCAGAGGATGCTGATAGCCACACCATTTACACTCTGGGTCCTTGGAGGTGTGATGTGTGTTGGTTACCGAAGGGCCTATTTGAGCTTATTCTCTTAAACTTCATCTCATCAATGTTGATATTTGCATCAGTTGGTGCTGGTTGCATTATCTGACTTGCCTGTACATTGGAAATTTCCGCTGTCCGAAATTTCTGTATTGTTTCATCCAGATTCGTACCCCCATTTTTCAGTGCTTTCTCTTGTGTTTCGCGATCACGTGTTCCGAAAACAATTCGGTCCCGAAGCATTTCATTTGGATTAGTGAATTCACAATCACGAACAAGAGTTTTTAGGTCCGTGAGAAATGAGTCAAAGTGTTCACCATCCTTTTGTTTACGTTCATAAAACATAAATCGGGAATGCAGCATGTTCTTTTTCGGGTTGCAATACTTGTTAAACTTGTCAAGAACGATAGCTAATGTTTTGTTTGTTGCTTCTGTTTCACTAAACGTGAATGTGTTATACACTTCCAGTGCTTCTTCTCCCACGATATTTAGGAGAATAGCAATCTTGCGGGATTCTGTTTCTGACTTCAGGTCAGAGGCTTCAAGATATACGTTAAACGCCTGATTGAATTTCTTCCAATTCTCATTCAGGTTTCTGACGAGCGACAGTTTGGCTGGGACGTTGAAAGCAAACCCCATTGTGCACAATTAGCGCGCCACGAGTGTGGCTCACTACTTACCGATCAGCATGTATAAATAGTGGCACTTGGAGAACAGAATCTTGGTGTTGCCTCACATTTAAACTTAGGTTTTGGTACCGACTGCGCCATGTATAATCTTATGCAGTCATTCTCTTTATTCATACGTCTTGTTTACATGATATCTGCTCAGGCCACTCAGCCCACCATTGCCCCCGGCCGTACTACCAACTATATACAATTAACTTCCTTACATAATATACATCAATGACCTCTCATTACATTACTTACCCAATGGCTAATACAAAACAAATTGGTACTAATTGAAACAAAAACAAAATACCTGATTATGTCCAAACGTAATAAAACTGTAAACCCAACAAAAATCCTTATAGTCAACAATGTTGAAATCAAACGAGCAGAAAGCGTAACATTTTTAGGATTAACCATAGATGGGAATCTCAACTGGGGAGAACATGTACGAAAGGTAGCAAATAAAGTAGCCCCTATAATTGGAGTCATGAGAAAGCTAAAATACACTATACCTGCAAACAGCAAAAGGCAGCTTTACTTTTCTCTGATACACAGCCATTTCACCTACCTGAACGTAATATGGATGCAATGTAATGTTGAAAAACTTTAACACCTACAACGGCTACAAAATAGAGCTATAAAAATACTATATAACATCCCCTATTACACACCCACCAGGGAAGTATACATACAAACACAGATACCACCAATTACCATGTCCTCAGATCTAAATGCAGTGATGCTAGTTAAAAAAATACATGCAAAAAAAATTAAGAGTGACATTGCTATAACTACACGATCAATGATTCATTACCACAATACAAGAACTAGAAAACATTTAAACCTATCAAACGCTAAAACAAAAACCTTTGGATTAAAATCTTTTACCTACAAGGCCTTCCAGAGCTACAACAAACTTCCACAATGCATAAAATCAACAAGAAGCACAACTGCCTTTAAAAGCAAAATGAAGAAACATCTCTGGAATCTGTACATAAATAATGGTGAATGATCTTAAGATAAATAAAGGAACAACCTTGAAAGAAGGTAACTATAAGTAACAAATACAATGTTTTAAATGTAATGTACAAATGTACTATAATGTGTAATTATGACCTTGGTATGATGTTATCCATAAGGCAACATGCTACTAAAAAGGAGCTTAAATTATATGCATCTATGTTTTAAATTGTTTGAATGTGTAACTGTGACGTTTTTTGTATGTTTCAAATGTAAGTATTGCTTGTATCCATTCCCCCACCTACCCCGCATCTGAGTACTCCATCCCTATATGCTAAAGTTGTGTTTCTGACATGTAAATTGAGATTATATTGTTACACCGCAACCCGAACCCCGCCCATAATAAAAAACTAGCACTGTTTCTGTATGCGAGCTTTGAGCTCTTTGAAACATTCTTAATAAATAAATTAAAAAAAAAAAAAGTGGGTATTTTAAAGTTAACAAGGGGATGTGTATTTCATTTTCTTTATTGCCTAAGACATTATGTAAGTCATAAGGTACAAGTACAATTCACAAAATAAGTCAAATAGTACAAAAATATTAATTTATTTAAATACATTAATAATTCTTTAAAATTATATACAGACATTTGTAATAATATTGCCTTCACAGCCATTCCATACTGGTGTTACAATGTATTTTGACATTTCATTGGCAAAACTTGGATTTTAATAGGATATATTGTCAGACCACACCCAGACAGCGAAAAATGTAATGTTAACAAAATTAAACAAATAGGCCTAAGTTTCATCATTCTTCAACACAACGAGTGATAGTCCTACTTTGCTAAAAGAAAGAAAGTATTGGTGCCTATTTAAAGTTTGTTAATTTTCTAACAGCAATATTAAGTTGGAAAAATGTGGTACCAGATGTTACAGAAAACGGACGTCTTATGTTACATCTAAGTGGTTAAACTTGAAGCCCTGTGAACTTAAATTACAAAAAAATTTGCAATAATTAAGACTGCAAGACAATTGGCTTTGGACTGATCTAAAGATTTTGTTTGTAGATAAAGTTTTAAGTAATTTATAAACTAAACAGAATGGTAACAGGTGTTACAAGTATAGCAACAGATGTTACGGGTCTGAAATACCTTCTGTAATACAAAAAATAGTAACTAATCTTTCTTAGCACAAAATAATAATTACTATAATAAAAACAACACTTTTATACAAAATTTAGTAGTTTAGATATACCCATTTAGGCCTACTTATATATCTGGGTTGAGTGTTGCTTGATGTAGATGCACATTGATAAAGAAGGGTTCAACTGACAAAAAAAAAAAAAAAAAAAGAACTGGTGGTAAACATTTTTCACCCTCTATGCTGCACTGATAAGTTATTACATAATATGCTTCTTATAAATTATTGTAACCTTTGGTGCTAATAACTTTGCACACTTTTTCTATAGAAAATGTAGGCATTAGAACTCGGGGGACTTTTTTAAACGTAAGATAACTGTATACTTACAACATTTTCCAACACGCACACGCATGCATATATATTTTTTTGTCATCAAAGATGATGATGTCTTTCCAACCAAGATGTTGTTAGTATCATACTCCCTGAATTAATGACTTGCTTGTATTTGTAGAGTTGGTATAACACCTTAGTACTGTTGAGCGGTAATATGATGTATGAAGCAGCACCAGAATGAAAAAGGGGGGGGGGGGACACAAGCCTTTTGACTTAAGATAATCTTTTAGATTCTGGTATTCCACCTGAGAGGGGCTTGTTTTATGCCACACATATGTGCATAATTCCGTACGTGCGGGCAGTCATCCAGTACTGAGCTGTGTTTAAAGTTTATAGTCTTTAGCTCATAAGGAAGTTAATTTAAAATCAATTACAAACTTCATACAAACAGACAGCAAGAAAGTTGCCTTGTCATCCAGTTTTATGTTTCAAGTCTCAAGTTCATTGGGAAGTTAGATTAAATTGCAAAAATTTGTACCAAACAGAGAAGGAAGAAGTTAACTCAATAAAATGTGGTAAAATGATGCATTTGGAGGGTAAAGTTAGTTTACAGATGTTAAAATAACATGAATCATTAAGTTACTTTGTTCCTGATCGAGAGAAACGTTACTTTTCAGTAGGCAAGTGCATTACAGATAAGCTGTCCTAAAAAGTCAACAAGGTAACTGTATTGTAAATAAGATGCAATAGAATATAAGGTATTAACTTGTTTTATTAACACACACACTTTCCATGTTACATGCCTCGGCCATCGCCTACCACGCATGCCAACAGCCGTCTTCCAACTACCTTTCTCAGGTTAGCCTGTTGCCAACCTTACTCTCCTGACATCTCCCCTTTTCCAGGAATAAACATTGTTCAGAAGCAATTGATATTATCCATTTTTTGTACATCATACATCAGATTACTTAACCTACTTCCAGATGATTTGACAATGTGTTTCTTACCAGCCTAACTGTACCAGCAAACACAATATCATGTCTGTCAAATACCTCAACAAAATACATATCTTTATGTCACATTCACATCTGGCCATACTTAATATTATACACACTTTATATATGATACATCAAAGTACTTAACCTACTTTCAGATGACTTGACAATGGTTCTCTTAATTTGCATCATACATATTTCCAATTGGCCTCACAGTACCAACAAAACCCAATGTGCCATGTCCTGCAATACCCTTGTACTATACTTATATTTATGTCACATACTCATCATTCTTATACCTACGAGAGGGTTTGAGAGTTCG
>PNEQ01100645.1:0-7500 GCA_003012365.1 Medauroidea extradentata | reverse complement strand
TCCTAAAAACCCTCTCAAAACTAAGTCTTACAATCTAACAACTTAAAATTAAATTCTTATTAATTAAAATTACACCTAAATGTCTTATAAAATAATCTTAAAATTAAATCTGACTGAACTTTAACATTTATCTTAACTCTTCATTCAAACTAACAAAAAGAAACAGCTGCTTGTACTGCACTCAGTTTAAAACTAGATCACTATGTCATGCACTCGTTACGTCTTGTGACTGCTACAAAGACTTAAATCAATCATAATGGTGGTTGGCTGTTTCTCCAGAGTAGTGCCCCAACCATCATTATGATTGATTAAAGTTTTTTTAAGTATTTCTTCTATTGTTTACAGTTTTAACAATTATTCTGCTTTTCAGATTTTTTTAACAAGAAATTTCCTATACATAATGAATACGGGTAGTTTACCTTATAGTTTTTGAAAGAAATTAGCAAGTAACTGACAAAAGAGTAATATTTCAAGCTATCTTCCTCACTGTCTTTGTTTAGAAAGTAATTGACAAAAGAGTAATATTTGAAGATATCTTCCTTACACTCTTAATTTCAGTGTGCATGGTTGTTAAGTCAATTAAATGATAAGAATAAACCTTGTACCTAGACTGTCATTTTTTAATACTGTATCCAAAAGTGGTTTCTTGTTTGTAACTCAGAAACTGGACATTTAAGGTTCTGCTATACTCTTATGAATAAATTCTTGGTTTTTAAGTTGCAATATTTATTTTAGAGTGTGTTTAACAATGTTTTCTTGTAGAACCAATTTTACGTACATGTTCTAACATTTATTACACTAAATTTGCTTTATGCATTAAATTCAATTTGCAAACAGTGAGAGAGAAAATGGTATACCAGTCATTGTTTAGGAATTTCTTGTTAACAAGACAGGTAAACCACACGGGATTCAATGTGTTGAGGAATTTTATTGTTAAAGAGAATCAGAGAAGCACAAAAAATTAATTGTTAATACTATTAAGGAATCTATATACTGGACAAATTTCCTAACCATTCTTGTTGTCTAGAAATGTGTAAAAATAAAATAGCATAAGTGGTTTTTATAATATCTATTATTGAAATAGGCTCTGCAGATAATTCTATCTATGACAGCTGAAAATTCAAAGTTCATAGATCTGAAAGCCAATATTTCCCGATTTTATAGTATAAATGAAGTCAACATTTTCAGTAAAAATTTCAAGAACGTCAATAATGTTTAAGGATATCTTTGAGGTCTTTTTATTGTAATGTATTAAAAACACATAAGGGAAAAAATAAACAACACTTTATGTAAGAAATCTTCAGAAATATTAAATTTTTACTTTCTTTGAATAAACAGAAAATTAAAGTAAAAACTATTTTTGTAAAGATGTGAAACGTGCCTTTTTGGGACCTACATAATTATATTTATTACACATTTTACAATCATTGTTTTTAAATCAAATACGGTTATGTTCCGTATTCCTAGATTCGATAGCCCCTTCAAATATTTCCAAAACAGTGTTATTTTTTTGTGGTAATATAGTATCAATATTGTTAAGCAACCTGTTTTGTAGGTTTCAAACAGGCAGAAATACAAAACAAATAGATATTGCTCAACACAAAGCTGAAGAAGTGGACTTGTTTGCTTCACTCCTACAAAAAATGCAGATACGTCTTGAAAATAGCACAGGAAGTAAAAAAAAAATTAGGTCCAGGAGAGAGTGCAGTGGCCAACTTCTACACGTGAAAGTGCATAGTCCATAGATAGTATGTAGAGAAACATTCAATATACTCAGGGAGTATATTTTCTACCATTTTTAAAGTTGAGCTATTGAATCCCGGGTTGTTTACCCTAATGCTAATATAGTGCGAAAATGTTTGAAGAACATTTATACATAAAATTGATTCCACGAGCAAACATGTTTGATTTATGCTCCAATTAAAACAAATATTACAACTTGAATAGTCTGTGCCTAGACATGTCTTAGGTACTAAACGATGCAGTATTCTTTCTTGTTGCAAATAGTTAATCTTTCGTTTGGATTCATTGAGTATTTACTTAAGTGGAAGTAATTTCCCAGACGTCTCCACTCGCTTTGTGTAAAATTTTATGCTATTAGCTGATAAATTTTCGGCTTTCCCACATATAACTCCGACATGTGTTAGGCGACAAATTATTCCGTGATGCTTTGTGTCTGAAACGGCTTTAGGTGATCTCTCTGCAATACATTAGTAATGTGTGAGAGGCGACTTTGTACAAGACTGCACTTTTACATTATGCAGAGGTTCACAATTTAATTATTTTATAATATAAATATTGCACCTATTACAATGACATTTTATTTTGCTATACAAGAAGGTTATGTTCATACATAATTAGCGCATCAGACATTAGACTTTTTACAGTTATGAGTTAAACGTCTTTAAGTTATTAAAATGTTAAGTTTAATATCTTAATTAAAATGTGGGGGAAATTTTTGAAAATATGTACAGTTAACAACAGTAAATAAATAAAACTGTAGACAAAATTTCATTGATATCCACAGCAAAAAACTGAACTAACATTCACTCTTAAACAATAACTAGCAGCCAGTGATGAGACAGATACGCTGAAAAGTGACGAGTTAAGATTGGAGACAGTACGGTTTAGGCACATAACTAAGATATTTGAGCACCTAGGCCAAGCACAAAGGTTCTAAAAAAATATAAAGCTCATAGGAGTTGATTTTATTAAGGCTTTGCGTGTTATGAATAGTGATGTGAAAATGGAGGTTAAAGGAAGTTAAGCTATTTTTCCACATTAATTTGTAATACTGACTGTAATACTGCTAATTGTTTGCTTATATAAAAATCAAGGGCTCTTGTATGGTATACATAAATTCTTATTTTTATTATATTTATGCATAGCTCTGGTGATGGTTTTTATTGTAACTGTATATATAGAGGAGTGAGTGAGAGAGGTGTGTGCATGCACAAGCACACGAGGTATTGGTTGCATTTCTGTATTCTTATTTGTGATTTTTTTTAAATTGCTTTGTTACTTCATTGAAAGTTTTCTCCCGTGTATTATTTTTCCTCAGATGAAATCATGCGTACTCTTATTTATTAGCTTAAACCTTTGGTCAGCAAATATTTTGTGACTTTTTCACTTCCTGTTGAGCAGGTTTTTTTAAAATATTTTGTGACTACTAATTAATACATTTGTAGCTATTTGAGTTGCTATTTCATAACATTTACGTATTTAAAACTGTTTTTTATTCAATAACTTTCTTTATTTTGTTCAACAATATTATATGAAGTTGAAAAATTTATAAAAATTATTTATACGTTCACAACTGTTGTACTACTATTTCTGTAATAATGTTTCAGAATTTTTCTTCCAGTGTACAACATATTCCCTTCCGTGTGTTACACACACATGATATACAAAAAAATAATTGAAGGACAAAAGAAATAAAATAATACATCAATTACCAGTATGTTATGTTTATATTGAAGTGTTTCTTTTTTACTTTCTAGTACATTTCCCTTCCGTATATATTACAGTTGTGGTGGCACCGACTCTCTTCTCTTTCTACACTGCCTCTGGCTGATGTGACGATACTAGCCCCACTAGTTGCTTACAATGTCCCACAGTGAAAATTGGTAATTTGTCAGTCCTCATATAATGCTCCGGTCTCAGCGGTGAGTTACTCTTACCTCAGGGTTCGTGGTATCGAGGGATGGACGCATGCATAACAGCATTCAAAAACACGTCAGATTAACAGCCCATATTTATTGCCTCCTTATTACAAACTCACGCAACCGCGTTTACATCGGCACATACAAACTCCTTGTACAAAATAAACTTTAACTGAAAGAGAACTGAACTAAAATGAAACCCAACTCAAACAAAGAAAAATAGCACGTGCTAAACTCAAATTATAAACCGATAGTGGGCCGGCCACGCGGTTAATACGGCTGCAAATTCACATTAAAGGATCAAATAATTCAAGCTGATTACTAATGCATAGTTCTAAAAAGTCTTTTCACTGCCTTCCATCGCGGCCCCATCTCTTCCAATCGTGCCCCTCGGCTTACCACGTGCGAACCTCCCACAACACGGAACACGTCCGGCCTCCTCGACGGTCAAGCACAAAGTAATCAGCAACGGCGACCACAATGGCGTCCCAAGACACCATGGCGGCCTATCTTCGGGTTAGAATGTTCCATGACCTTCTAGCAAGATTAAATAACCGGTCTGGATACACATTAACCAAACTAAAATCACTGAAAAATCGGTAAAATTATGCTTTCTTTAAAGACGTATTTCAATATTTTAGTAAATTATTATAATACAAATTATATTAAATAAAATCTTGGCATCGGACATTGCCGGCCGTACACCTTGCAGTATCCTCTGTAAACCCCTATCGGTATCGCCCCCGCAGCACCATGGCCGGGCTGGCTGAACTCATCTACATATTTTCAAAATAAATACCAAAACTTTCAAACTGCAATAACTTTTAAACAATCAATTTCTCGTAAAATGTCCAAGAGTCCATAGTTGCTTGAAATTTCATGCCGTTTTAGAAAAGTCCACACAAGACATGTTTATTTAAATCCACGTGTCATCAGAACATTGAGAACTTAGAACAAAACTTGAGAACACATTATTCAACATTAAAATACTCCAATGAGAAAACTTATCACTAAGAATTGCATCCAGATGCGGTTTTCTGTTATTGTACTGTTTTGCCAGGCCCTATAGCGGTTTTACATTTAGAGTGGGTTTTCTATGAGATTTCTTGTTCAGAAAAATTATAATCATTACATTATTTAACTAAATGACTTACTTAGAAAATTATTAGGCTTCCAGCCACAAACATGGAACCCTCATATTGAAACAATTATTATTGACTTACAAAAATTTTAGAAACACTGGTTTTAAATGATTTATAGGCAATATATTGAAGTAGGGTGGCCAGGCAACACACTGGGGCTTTTGACATTAATAAATGCATCAACCCTACCCTACACCTAACTGATTCTAGGCTGACCAGCTCTTGGTTCTGAAGTGTCAGTAACACTGGCTAGCATTAATTATGCAAACAAATAAACAACAGCAGAGACTTTTGAAATACAACTGACTTAATTGAAAAACTATACCCCAAGAGCAGGCTGGTCGCTTCACACAGTACACTTGTTTATATTGCTGTAGTGTCCAAAAACTATTTTTACTTCTGCGACAAAGGTCTATGTTGTTGAATGACAATGTTGCCTGCACCGTATGTTGGTATATTAAGGGCCGATATTTTAAACGTCTTTTGAATGACAACCAACTGCTATCCCTATAGAGAAAGCATTGGCAAGCAGTTGGTTGATATTCGAAAGAGGTCTAGGTACTGCCCTAAGAGTCCTTATGTTGGTATCTCTGCTATTATATATTGAGGTATGTGTTGTCGCAAAATAAAATTGATCACTACGATTGTGAACCTCAGTGGTGTAGTATTTCTTCAGTACCTTTTCGTAACAAACTGGTAATGGGCCCAGTTGCTCAGTTCGAATTATGTTGCTTCGTAGTATAAACGTTGTGTTTATCGGGCTATTCGTCTGTGTCTTGAGGCATCAAGATATGTTCTCGGCAGTGAATGTTGGCATGTTCAATGTGGGAATTCCACAACTGACGAGAATAAATTACTCCAATTGGCTTTGGAGGGTGGAATTGTTTCTGGACAAGGAGGGTTTAAGGATGTCATAGGTCCATCTGCAAAGCCCCAAGAAGAGGTATCAACAGAGGAAAAGAAACAGTTTGAGGTTCGTGATAAGAAGGCAAGATGGATAATTACACAGTGTGTGTCGGGCAAGCATCTCGAAATACTGAAGGGCACTGTGACTGCAAAAGAAATGCTACAGTTGCTGAAAAATGTGTTCGCCAGGAAGAGCTCCATATCGAAACTATTTGTCAGGAAAAACTTCTGAAGTTGAAGTTTGAGGAAGGCGAGCTGCAGGTAGAAACGATGCTTCGTGAACTTGAAGCATTAGGGGCTATGTTAGACAAGTCTGACAAGGTGTGCTATTTATTAGTGACGATGCCAGAAACATTCAACAACGTAGTCACAGGAATAGAAACAATGTTGGACATCACCCTTGAATTCGTCAATGGACATCTACTGGATGCAGAACTCCATTTGCTGGAGGGCAAGTCGCCATCTCAAGATAATGCCTGTTCATTTGCGGCATGAAGAGCTGGGGTTAAGTGCTAAGAGTGCGGGGAATATGGTCATTACAAGAAATATTGTTCCAGAAGAAGAAGTGTAGCATCAGATAAGTCCGGGAAGAAGTCTAGTTTTTATGGCCGTGGGGGTAGTGGCCATTGATATGGCACTCGAAATGCCAATGTAGCAGCTGAATCTAAAGGTGAGGAAAAGGAAGTAGTGTTCACAGCTGCAATGACTGTGGTGAGTACAGATACAAATTCGAATACTATTAACTTTGTTTGTGATTCTGGTGCGTCGGAGTATATGTTGAGTGAAAAATATGTATACATCATGTGTGATGGACATAGAAATATTAGGGGCGCCTATTGCTATCGTTGTGGCGGATGGTAGTAAAGTTCTTGTCGCAAAAGAAAGAGGAACTATTGTTTTTGCTCAGTGTACATTGACCAATGTCTTGATAGTAGACAATTTACGATTTAACCTATTGTCTGTTTCTAAGTTGTGTGAAGCAGGTTATGAGACCTGTTTTACTGATAACGGTATGTCACTTCAGAGTAAGTTTAAAACTGTATTGTCTGGGGAAATGGTTGGTAACGTTTGATGGGTATCATTACTTCCAAACGATAACTGATACTTATTCAGGGTTCTGTACAGTTTATCTGTAAACAAAGAAAGGAGAAGCTAGTAAAATTTACAAAGCTATATTGAAGGGGTAGAAAGAAAATTCTCATCTAATAATGTTTTGAGAGTTCAATGTGATAATGGGGGTGAATTTAATTCCTTACAGTTAAAAATTTGGTGTTTTAGAAAGGGAATTCAAATAGAATATACTCCACCATATACCCCTCAGTTGAATGGACAGAGTGAGCGAATGAATAGGACATTGGTACAAAAAACGAGGTGTTTGTTGAATGACCTACCCAAGTATTTGTGGGGCGAGGCTGTTAGTACAGCAGCATACCTATATAATAGGCTTCCTAGATTTGATGGAAAAATTCCTGCTGAAACTTGGTATGGGCAAAAGGTGAACTTTGACGTAATTAGACTTTTTGGGAGTAAAGCATTTATTAAGAACAACAGCCCATCTGTAGGGAAATTAGACAAGAGAGCCATGGAGGTATACATGGTAGGATATGTGTCAAATGCCTACAGGTTCTATGATGTAGATAAAGGGAAAATAATTGTGTCTAGGGATGTTTGGTTTTTAGGGGATGAATACCCTCCTAGGTTAGTAGTAATACACTAGACCCCCGATTTTACGAATACTCACGGTTCCTCTCATCGCATTCGTAAAATCGCTACCTTCGTAAATTCGACAG
>PNEQ01100644.1:0-10322 GCA_003012365.1 Medauroidea extradentata | reverse complement strand
TTTCATCATGTTTCGGATGTGCTCGTAGTCACGTCGGCCGCCCTCGAAGGGTTAAGACGCAGTTGGGACAGGCATCTATGACGTAGTTTCGGCGGTTTTCCCACTATGAGCCACCCGGGCTTTGAGTCATCGGCCAGCCCTCAAGGTGTTACGAAACAGCCGCCGACCACTGGCCTCCAGGAACATGGCACGCAACACTATTTAAGCTTTTAGCAAAGTACAGTCCTGATGCAAGAGTTTATTGTGAGAGGATTGAAAAATCAAGAACAGAGAAAAAGAAACTGGGTTCAAATTTCCTTAGTTACAAAAATATATTTGATTTGATTTCCATCATGAATGCCCTTGTGACTCAAAATATTGCAGACAGTGTCAACGAAAATCAGAAGTTTTTTTTTATTATGGATTCCACTCAAGATGTTAGCAAAAGAGAGGCAACAACTGTTATTGTTCGGTTTGTAGAGCACAGTGAGGAAGTCATAAAACCAGAAGAAAGATAGATCAAAGTATTTACATCAGCAGACACAAGTGGGATGAATTTGTAATCACAGTTGATGTGTACATTAAAACATGCTGGACTCAACCCTCAACAGATTATTGGTCAAAGTATGGACGACGCTGGCAACATGAGAGGTTCTTTTACAGGACTGTGCCATAGTGAGTGAAGAGCTTAAATGCTTCAGTGAACTCTACCATGCTACTCATTCAAACATATAATTAGCTCATGCAGTCGATCAAAAGCCAAGAAAGAAAAACGAAGAGATTGAAATGCATAGTGATAATGTGAAATATGGTGATCTTGGTGTTGACTTGGAAGAAAATGAAGATGAGATAGAAGCACTGAAAAGTGTCTGGGTGGAAAGAGGATTTTTGAAATCTTACAGATGTCTCATTAATTTCTCTGGATTCAACTCACTGAAAGTTGTCTCTACAACATTACTATCTTTAGCAGTCACAAGCTGTTCTGCTGAAAGAGCCATGAGCCGGGTACGTCTAGCAAAAAACTGGTTAAGGTCATGTATGGGTGATGCGTGGCTGTCAAGTTTTATGATACTCTGCTCGGAAAGTGTTGTTCTATCATCAATTTCAAATTAACAAATCACAGATTGCTTTTCCCAATCATCGCCTGCAAGGAAACGACATTTGACACGATTGTAAGGAAATTACACATGGGTTACGCATGATGATGGTTTTTTTTTAATTTTTACTTGTGATTTGTAAGGTGTCTTTACAAGTTGTGTATATTTTTGTTTGTATGTGGTTTATGAATGCAAAATTTGTTTATGTTTCAATGTTTAACACAAACATTACACTTTTTTCATATTTCAGATTGCATATTTAAAATATCCTTAAAATATTTGAATATCGCCTGCTGCATATTCGTAATTTTGATTCAAAAACTGCTTAAATAGCACCATTTTGCACCATAAAATCAAATTTTTTTCCGGGGGAGGACCATTCCGCTTGGGGGGGGGGGTGCGTCATACGGTTTGGGGGGATTGGCACCCCTGCTTACCCAGTTCCTGCTGGAATGGCTAAATTTAGATCTAGACAGTATTTTCTACTGCTTTTACTATTCACTGGAGCGCATGTGCGTGGCGCTCGTAGAGTGAGCAAGAGAGACAGTGATATTTTTTGAGCGGGCCGGCGTCGGCCAATCAAAAGATATGCTATTTAAAATTATTAAAAGTTTTTGTTGTAATTTAAAATGTAATTATGGTTTTCAGAGCAATGTCTTACTTCAGAGGTTGTTTAAAAGTATAGAGATTGCATTTTCTCATTATATTTAATGTAGTTTTAGTGTTATGTTACGTTTTTACCTTGGTGCGATGGGTGGCCGCCGGAGGCGCTGCAGGGAGAGAGACAGCAGCGTTGCGGGGTCGGTCGTGAAACTTACTTGTTACTTGAGAGCGGAGGAGAGATGGTTGTGAGTGGCGGAATGTCTTGTTAGAGTGATAGAGGTGGAGGAACAGCCATGGGAACTAATTTAGAATAGTTTTCGTCACTCTTTGTTTTTACTGTTATTTGTAACTGAAAGTTGGTGTTGCGTGACTTAAGTATACTGTGAAGGTTTAATTTGAGTTTTCGGCAGTTGTCAGAGCTGTTCTCTCCCGGGAGCTTCAGTTGAAAGATTTTGACGTTATGTGAAATGAGTAGTAATTAATATCATATGATAGCAAAACTGTTTGATTCGGAATGTACAGCGAAATTTAACGTTTCTAATTTAACCAGTCACGACAACGAGTTGTAAAGTTATTTGAGTAGCCTACTGCGGAATATTATCAGCTGGACACTAGTAAGCAAGTTGATGTAGTCACCTCGTCACAGTGGTGTCATGACCAGAATAGGAGGTTAAGTTGCCGCCCCCGTTACATTTCGGTAACTCGCCCGCCCCGTCACATTTATGGTGCCGTGACTAGGATTAGAGGTTAAGTCGCCCGCCCCTGTCACACTTACGGTGCCGTGACCAGGATTAGAGGTTAAGTCGCCCGTCCCCGTCACATTTATGGTGCCGTGACTAGGATGGTTCGATAGTGTGGTATTAATCGCGCCCCCGTCACATTTATGGTGCCGTGACCAGGATTAGAGATTAAATCGCCCGTCCCCGTCACACTTACGGTACCATGACCAGGATTAGAGGTTAAGTCGCCCGTTCCCGTCGGTTAAGTCGCCAGCCTCGTTACAGTAGGCCTATGTCAGGTATAATTTCCAATGTTGTTTTCAAGAACTTTGTCAAAGAATGCAGTGTATCTGTAATACGTAATAAACACTTCTTGCTTATTGATTCCGAAAAATATTTTGGCAACTTAGTTTGTTATTCATTAAATTTTAAGTAAGTTTTTCAAGAGCTAACACAATAAGAAAAAAGATTTTTCGAAGTAGAATCTCAAAAATGTACTTTATTTGCTGTGTCCCAAAGTTCTGTGGTGTAAAGTGTCTGGAGCAATAAGAAGTCAGCAAGTTCAGTTTAAACCAGATAGCAAGCTCTCACTGTCCTCTCGTGGGACGACCGTTATTAACTTATTATGCAAGGTTTGTCGGTTTTGCACTTAATGTTTATACGCCCGCTAGTCTCCGAAATACATAGTTCAATTTTGTCGACTGCTACCACGGCATCGTCAGCATTCTGCTGCCCTAACTTGTGGCGGTTTGCAATACTTCTAAATAACCGGTCCGAATACCGCAACTCGTAGGCGTCCCGATGCATAAATTGGAAACGCTCGGGGGTATCATCCCAGCCCGTCGATCTCTTGATTCAACACCGACTCTCTAAAGGCGTCCGACACCTGAACTGACGCCCTGCGACACCCCGGGGCGTCTCGACGCCACAGTCTTCCGCGGCACGAAAACGTCTGTCCCAAAATTTGTTAAGAACAACCTAGCCTTGCTCGTTGGCGCAAAACTCCCCGTCGGTTACTCCGCAAGGCTTTTATTAATTTGGGCCAATCAGAAGACAGCTTCCGAAAGAAGGCCCCGTCCCTCGAGGGCAGCAACTTGCTGACATTGCCGTATTTATTACATAATTATCATATTTCATTCAGCTACACTTTGGCAATTACCCTACATGTTTTCCTTAGTACCTAAATTTCCTTACAGGCCTAACCTAATCATTGTAACTATTCAACAATGTTACACTAGGCTGGCTCCCCCCCCCCTTCTCGTCTGGAAGCTAAGGTGGTAACATGAGTGGTGATGGGGAATGAGAAGTCCCATATGCTAGCCGTGAACCTGCTAGCTAGTTTCCACAGAAACTATGTTTACATTATTGTTTTTCCTATATAAAATTATGTACATAGATAATTGTTTCATGTAAACTGTCTCATCGGCATCCTGACACAATGACTAGAAGAATGGATCGTCGCACGAAATGTTTATTATTATATCTGTAACTTATGATAATTGCTTACAATTGACGAGGAGGGTTCCAAAACTCGCTAAATCCACTTTTGACCAAATCTCTGAAACATTGCTCTAAATATTTCCATCATTTTCCTATGTGGTTTGGAATAACAAGTTATTCCCATTCATATCACTACGGACGTTAACAGACCACGATGTAGCAGACTGGCGCGAAGACGTCTAGCAGACGATTTGCCCCCACAACTCTACCTCGCGAGGTGGAGCGGCGGGAGCATGACCTACTTGACCTGGAGGCGCTTGACCTTGCGAGTAAAACGGACCTCCGCCATATTGTTTCCGGTAAGTAAAACGCCTAGGAGTGCCCCGGGAGCTGAAAGAGCACAAAGAGACGCCAGGTCAAGGCGAGTAAAACATACCTATTATTCCAATTTCACCAACTCCAGGGAGACGCGAGAGACGCTTGGTCAAGCGTAAGTAAGACAAACCTATGGGCTAGTCCACAAAGTGTTACGAAATAGCTGCCGGCCACCCAGCCCTCAGAAACACAGCTTGCAACAATATGTGCGTTAGGTTCTAAGTTCGATATTTTTTTTGTTAAACGTTGTATGGTCTAATATATATTAGATATTGAAGCAATACAATTTCACGCAATAGGATGGTGAAAGTTTTGTACAGCACGAAAATGTATAGGCCTATACGTAATTGAAATGTATAAAATGTATATAATTTTTCAAATATTGGAAGTGACACTTTCCTACACATACTTTTAAAAAATTCATAAACCGAAACGTTCTTCAAATTCAATAATCCAATGCCCAAGTTTTAAATATAAAGAAAATAACCTTAACCTATAAAAAACTTTAACTTCAAACCCAAACGCCCCTTACCCTCTCTTATGCAAAAAAAAAAAAAGTAGCCTGTAATCTCCAACCCAGACGCCAAATCGTAATTGCAGTGTAGCTAACCCATAGAAAGGAGAAAGTAGCTAACCCATGGGGGTATTAGTCTAAGGAGTGGCATCTGCAGTACATTTCAATGATAATCGTGTGAAGCCGATCATTTTCGAACATTTTCGAACTGCGCATGCGCAGGACCATGGCCGAACTATACAGGCCTGTCCGATCGGCGATCGAAATACATCGCTACTGCGCAGTGACGTCACTCAGTACCCATGCGAGCATATGTTTACATTGTCTCTAATGGGAGAAAAACGACCAGAGCTTAATTTGTTCGGAAATAAGAAATAACTGGCGTAATAGATAATCAAAACTTACTAGGAAATAAATAACAAGTATATTACCTTCACAAAAAACAAAACGGTAACTATTTATGTAGTGAAGTACAGTATTTATTGAAGCAATTATAAAGTTGGCCGCACAGCTGTTATTGATGTCTTATAAACAAGACTGTTGTGTTGGTCCGTTAAATTTATTGTTTCCCGTTTTTATTTACGTGTGTGTATGTGCGGGAAATTTTAACCTTGTTGGAAATTGCGTCTGTTTAGCTACAACATTTGATGCTGCAACATTAAACTTTAACGTAATAATAATAAACAACAATTTTTATAACAATATCAGTATTTCGTCGCGCCATTTTACCGATTACACAAAGAAAATGAACTCGGCGTACTTATTTATGGGTTGTTCTCCGTTTATTTGATTTGATACAATTTCATAATTTAATCTAGGACTCAGACAACAAAATGTTAAATGAAACCCTATATTGCACTTAACTCTATTGCTGGTGATTCAAGTTTCATAATTTCCCATCTTGGACTTTTATCATAATAAGAAGCGAAATATATTGAATCTGCTTAGAAAAACTAAGTTCTAATATAAAATTATTAGGTTAGAATTAACATTATATTGGACTACCTTACTGGCAGTAGGTCATTTTCATCTCATTGTTTCTCTTTACATGCTATCATTATAGTCAGCACGATTACTTAACAAAAAAAGTAGGCCAATAAAAATAATTCGTTTCATGCAGACCTTTAGGCTATCATTATGTTAGTATTCACAATAAATTGATATTTACAAAATGCTTCAATTGTATTAGTAGTTGAGTGTATGATTCATTTTGCATTCCTGTTATTTTACCAGCGTAGAACCACTTCTATATCCTTCGACCTGCTTGGGATCAGCGGAGGACTCATATAAGTAAAAATAATAATAACCTAAAGCAATGAATGTATCAGATACTCAACATAGATTCTGGACTTCATTAGACATATTAAAACCATTTCTTAAATATAATCCAACTGTAAAAAACACAGATATGATTAAAACTGTAACTTACAGTATTTTCAAAAATCAAAAAAAGTTGCTCAAGCTACAGTTTTACTGCTATTTATACATAGGCCTAAATAAGGCTGTCATTATTGTGCAACAATATAGCTGAACTACAGTTTTGTATGAATTTTTTTTTTTTGAGAATAGTAACCATTGAACCCTAAATAATCTATGACAACCATCCGATCCCATTCGGACAAATAGTAAAGTCAGCTAAGTTTTAAGTCCAGGAACTGAATATACAATTTTTGTTTATTATGTTATAATAAATTAGAACTTGTGTACTTCAAAATATTTCTATAGCCACCCAACCTGTCAAGAAGTTGGTCTGTCAAGCAATGTGGGCTACTTTGGTGATGTAAGTTAATAATCTTTCAAAGAATGTGGTGAGGTGATTTGAACAAACAACTGACATTTCATGACACAGGGCTTTTTCTCCACATTAACTGTTGATTCCATTGTTACTTACATTTGTTAAAATGAAAGCTGTTTAACTAGAACTGGGAACCATATATATAATTAACACTATATAAGGATTTTTTAATTGCATGTTTTGCATGTTAGTGTAGAAAAAAAAGAAAATTTAACTCTTTAACAGAATTAATCCACATCTTAAGCAAATATTTTATAAGACGATACAATCCTTAAACTTAATATCTTCCACAGAAATCTAAGGTGTATCAGTAAGTTATCATACATGTTCCAACCAAAAATACTTTGCTCTAGTAGAATGTTTCCTCAAAAATTTGGCAAAAATATTTTTACATTTCTCTTTCTTAATTTACCTGTGATAGTCTTAAAATCTGTACATTTCATGTAAGCAGAAAGTGTACTTTATTCCATTAATTTACATCAAACACCCTCTTGATCCCAGATAGGCCTGGGTTTTTGTAGTAGGCGGGTAATCTTGATTGTATTGTAGTTCCATGTACAGAAAGAATTTTGAGGTGTGCATTTTGAACATTATCATAAAACGTTTTTAAAAGTTATGTTTACTAAAGGCCTTACAAGACTCCTAAATACTGGCTGACATGTCTACAAAAAAACTGAGTTACAGTCTACCTACTTTCACTGGTTATGAAATTTGTGATGGGGCCTATACTTAATTGTTTTAATACCAAAATTACCTACTATAAAAAGGTATCCTCTGTAACACACATCAGACTCAACACTTTTTGCTGATGACACTGTTCTTTTGTACACTCGTAGTGCAAGCAGTCTGGGACCCGTACGTGGGAAGGGAAGTGGTAGAGATGGAGAAGGTGCAGAGAAGGGCTGCTAGGTGGGTCACAAATAAGTGGAGGATACAGGGGGGAGAGGAGGATTTCAGACCATCAGTAATGGTGAGAGGACTGGGGTGGGGGACACTGCAGGAGAGGAGGAGAGTGGAGCGGCTGGTAAGGATGTTTAAGGTGGTGAGGGGAGTGGGTGGGCACAACTAGGTGACAAGATACAGAGAGGTATATTCAGGGGAAGGGGTGATCATGGGTGGAAGAAACAGGGGGTGGGGAAGAGGACATAGAGAGGAAAAAACACTATGTTGGTGAGAACGGTAAAGGATTGGAATGAGTTGGCGAGGGATGTGGTTAAGGTGACGGGAACGAGGGAGTTTGGAAAAGGTTGATGGGGTCGAAAAATTGAGAAGAGGTAGGTTAAGCAAATCCTTGGGCTGAGGCCCAATTGCAAGAATAAAATAAAATAAAATAAAATATGTTGCAACAAGTGCAAGAAGACCTCAACACACTCAATGTGTACCTAAACTTAAACTAATACTGATTCATGGCAAGACAAACTATGTTATATTCTTTCCTCCAAGATTTAAATATGAAGAAACCTTTCGGCTCACAATAAACAATAGCCCCATTTTTAGAGTGAACAACGTGAAATTCCTAGGTGGTATAAACATTGACGAACACTAACATGGAATGTTCATATAGACAAAATTATTAACACAATTCTACCAACAGTAGGAGTGTTGGGTAGGCTACATGTAATGCCAGTCTTGGTATAAAAAAAAATTCTATTTGCTATTATCTTATAGTCATCTGCAATATTTGAGTCCCATTTGGGGCTCAGCTAATAAACATGCAGTGTACTCTTTACAGATCATTTAGAACCGAGCCGTTAAAAGAATATTTAATTTTCCTTCTTCCATTAGTACTAACTAGTCAGTTAAGTGCTTCTAATAAGAAGTATGTGTGAATAACTTACCAGCTCACATATGTGCAAATGACAGCAGTTTAACTGGGAACAGCATACATGATCACAACACCAGGCATGCAGGAAACAAACTGCTTTCTTCAATTAACACTGAATACGGATGAAAATCCTGTAGTTTTAGGGGTTTGCAAATATTCAACTGCCTTTCCCTTACCATCAAAGCTGCCACTAACTGCTGTTATTTTGAAGAAACTTTTGAAGCAAGACCCATTAAAGAAACTAAACATGGGATAGTATACTACGTTATTGATCTCTGTCGTTGGCTAGATACTTAATATTTATTACTATTTGCACTTGTACTTATATCACTGGAAAACTAGAACATGTGATGTATTTAAAAATAATTTACCCGTGAAGATAAGTTGACTTCTATCAGCCTGTGTATTTCAGTTTGGTATTATGTAATGTGTTAACATTGCACTTAGCCATAACTACCTCCAAAAATTATTTTCTAGGTATATTGTTATATTTCCTTACGTAGTAATGTAACTCATATAGGCTATAGTATGATGACAGTTAGTGTTTCTGTAGCCTTATATTTATCACAGTCAGTTCTTACTTGCAATTGTGATATGTTCTTTTGTGTAAGTGTTAGAATGTAATATGTTTTGGATAAAGTGTCTTGGTTTTATTTTTGTGTAACTTAACTGTAATGCGTATGCAATATTTTCCATACTGTAAAATCATACTCTTCTCTTTCCTCAGTACTTTTGTTTTCAACTTCCTCGTGAGATATTCCAAATTGTATTGATGTGTATACTTATATTTCTGTATAAGTAGGTGTGCAGATGTGCACACATGGACAAGATTATCGCGCCCTGAAGCCATCTTACCACCAAAATTTTATTGTTAATTGTAATAGGCCCTCGCCTAGAGCTTTGCTCAAAGGGGCTGAACTTTTTACATAACATATTGTTTGTAATTTGATTATGTTTGTAATTAAATAAATAAAAATGAAAATAAATTACAGCATTATGGGTTTAGTTAAGAAGAGTACTGGAAAGACTGGTCAGGATGTATAAGAGATTGAATGGTGAGGGAGAGGCTGGTAAATTATGCTGCCTGTTGTAATATTTCTGTTTATATTACTGTATTACCTCTCTCACTTTATGCTCTGTGTCTTAAATTATTTTTATTCTATGAAGGTATTGGCAATTAATGTACGTTGGGCAGCCATTCATAAATAAAAATCTTTTGCAGAGGGTAATTTAACGTGGTGAGCTATAATTAAAACTTACGCAAAATGTTGAATTAGTTTAATGTTGTACTAAAGAAATAAATAATGAAGAAGTGCAGCAACATAGAGAATTTCAAACATATTTATTTTCTCGTCAACGAGAAACGTATTAAATAAAGAAATGAATGAAAAAAAAATCTTCGTGTTACTGGCGTACTTAACTAACATGAAAATATGTCTGGTCGGTAGTACACAACCACCATGGCTCTGTATTAATTAGAAAACTACTAATTGTTCTTATAATGCACCGTCTAGTTCGTAGAGTAATTTAGGGAATTTGTGGTTCTAGTTTGACACGTTCTACTCGAAGTTTCTTGGAGATACAAAATATATGCAGTACTTTGCCAAATTTGACGTCGGAAGTTCATTGACAACGTGCTTTTGGCCGACGAAATCTTAATTCCACGTCGTCGGGCGCGGTCCATCCGGAACATCACGGGAATTCCGCTGCCAGTCCTGCAGTACATTAGGATTTTTCAGTCTTCTTAAACCGCCATCACTATTCGAACTCCTCTTTCCTTGTTACACCCGAGCACACAAGTCCCGGAACGATACTAAGAGAATACACATGATTAAATCGATATAAATCGCCTTGGTGGTTGCTAATTCTGAATACAACATAAATAATTCCTCATTTAGTCCTAAACATACATAACATAAAATAACCATTAAACTTTAAAATCACAATTTAAAACCCTATTTGAACCTAGTTAACA
>PNEQ01100643.1:0-10322 GCA_003012365.1 Medauroidea extradentata | reverse complement strand
GCAAGATTTTGTTTTCCGGCGACAGTGACCTTGTTGCATATTTTTTATTAATTAAGCATGTAGGTATAAATTAGATACTTTAATAATAAAACTTAAGTTTTATGTGCTTAAGTTAGCATTATTTAAAATTAAAAATACAAAAAATATATTTATACATATAAAATTCTAAATCCAGGGGGGTGGCATTTGCCTCCCCCCCTGTGGCACCAAATGACGCCCCTGATTATTAATTTAACTGTTGTGTAATTTACATTACTTGAAACAAAATTACAATCCTAGTTTCTATTTATATGACAGTAAACAGTGAAGAAACCTAAATCATGCCACTCCGGCGGAGTCGCTCTAGATTTTCACGCGTGGACATCGTGGCAAACATTGCTGTTGGGCAGATTTTCTCGGGGCACTCCCGTTTCTCCCATCCTTGTATTCAATTGTGAGTCTGTATACCTGGCTGCTGTCATATATATTGTATCTACCACCCAGCATCCAACGTTTATCTACGTAAAGATAATACATTCAAGATATAGGCTAATAAAGTATATTGCGTGTTTTCAGTACGCCGCATTGTTTGGACACGTTATTTCGGAGCCTTCCTAACACAGCCAAAAACTGTTTTTAAAACAATAAACCGCATACTTTACATTCAAAAAGGAAATATCAGAAGGACCTTCAGTGAACTTTGCTTTTATATTTCCTGTGGGGTCATGGGCATACCCAGAGGGGTGGTTTCGGGGGTTCAAACCCCCTCCGAAATGTCAGTTTCCTTATGTAGGTATAATATTTTACATTACAAAAGGTAGAATATACTACAATAACAACCAAAATGTTAATATAATATGTTAATATTACATTTAGAGACGTCAAACGCAGATGACATTGAAACGTTTATGCGAGATGAGAGTTCAAAACCCCCTCCGAAAACTATTCCTAGGTACGCCCATGTGTGGGGTTATCAAGCTCCACAGCTAGACTGTACAAGCCTGCATTCAAGTTCGAATTGAATGAAGCCTTGCGTGCAGCGGTGATGGTTGGCACGTGTAGTGTCACCCTTATTCCTGCTTTTCTTACATACGTGCAGACATGAGGTAGAGACCTACACGAGACATCTAATAACAGTACTTCACACTGATGTGTACGTACTTATACAATGGAGGCATACTCTTTGCTTCGTATAACTTGAGTAGGTTTTGTCAGTTCTGAGGGTTAATGTGTGTGGTACAGGTTTAATATATCAGCATGTATTTTTACTTCTGAAATAAGCCTGAGGTGTCTGTTACACTGAGTGTTCATTAGGCCTAAATGTTGTATTGTGATTGGCATTACATCGCGCACGAATTTGTCTGAAGTTAGACTACACGAAACAAATCGTGAACGTTCAATGATGAAGTAAACACGAGAACTTAAACTTACTGTGTGTGAAAATACATTATGTTTTCATGATGTCAGATGTTTAGTGGTGTCGGAAAAATTATACTGGGAATTGTGTGCCGAAAATCTTTGTTGCTGGCATTATCCCTTGTGTCCACTTTTTGTGCCGGAATTAATTTTTAAAGCCTAAGGAGAGCAGATGTGTGGAACTGTTTACCGGTTTTGTGGAAAACTGTTTTTACTACCTATGTGGTCTAATTTTTTCTAGATACAAAATTCATGGTTTCAGCTAATACTACGAATTAGGCCTACTGTATTGTTACCTGAAGTTCCATCTCACTGTGCAACTGTCTATTGGCTGTTCAGTATAAACTGAGCACTGAGCAGATTTTGTAATACTGTAAATTAAAAATATGTTTTATTGGGTCAATAGGTAATAACTAGAGACATGTAAAATTCGTGTTATATTCTGACAGCTAATTAGACTGTAGGCTTGTTCGACGTCTCCCGCTGGCCGATATTGTCGTGACTTGCCGCGGAGAATGCTTACACGGTAGAGAGGCCAATAGACGTAGCAAACGTAAATGACAACACATAAAAGTTCGTTGCCAATTTAACCGCAGATTATGCTCTGTTGTCATTAGTCTTTAGTTACATGGAAGTTTTCATATTAAAAATAGCAAAGATTGTTAAAAACGGCCGAAAAGAAACTTTGTGCAGTAGGCCTAATTACTTTTTCGTGAATGTCCTATACTTGTATCGTGCAGAGAAGTCATCACCGCAACTGCGTAGGTCTCAAATTTAAACTGCGCTCCTTCTGTTAGGTGTCGTTGCGATTGACCAAATTTCTTTAATTATTAGCAAATAACACGAATGAGTAGAAATAGTCAACACATTACAGTTTATTTTCAACAAAATTTTAAATGTTTTTTACGATACCTACTTTATTGAAAGTCTCAAACAAAAATAAATTATTATCCCTAAAGCAGTGGAAATAGAGGATCATGATAGACTAAAGATCGAAAAATGTTGCAAAGAAAATTTAGAACATTTGTCATTCTGTAAATATTGCGTTCACCTGATATCACCGCGTGGAGTCCATGTCAATTCTTTATCCACGGGACATCAGTACGTAATGAAGACCTACTGTCTGTGATGTCATTGGAATGTCGCCACTCCACAGTACAAGATGTTCCAAATTTGCTATCCCACACTTGTCGCTATAAGTTCCGAGACATTTTCGGCATACCATTTCGTGTCTCATGTTTGCTTACTTCGTTCTTCTCCGTTCTCCCTCAAAACCAGACTTTAAGGGCGCCGCCTACCCGCGCGTGAGAGGCTCAAAAGCTATGGAGCAGTAAGGTCGACTTTGAAGCGCGCATCAAATTCCGCGTCACCTCAACGAGCCAAGCGCTGAACTGGCATGCAAGGTTCCCGCCGAACGGTTTTTACTAGGCCTATGGGGCATTGAGCAATGATCATATAATTTTGTTAGTGGAAAGTCTGCAACTAAGTTCAGTGCAGGTCGCAATCTGAGTTTCACATACATTCGGTTAGTACACTTTGAAGTACGGAAGTCTGAAAAGTCCGTTTTTTCATGTCGGAGGGCTTAGAAAAAGTGTTTTTAATGAGCGTGGCGTCTTAACAACGAGGTTCTGACCTTGTCTGAAGTTAGTTTTCGTTTCGTACGTTGGTACAATGGACACACGTAGAATATTTTCGTAGAAAAGACCTGTTTACGAACACGCTGCAACGTATTTGAAGCGTGGGGTAGGCGACCGCCTTAACATGAGGAAAACCCCTGGATGGCACTCGAACTGCGTACAGCGTGTTCGGAGTTACTTTTTTTTTATCAGAGACCAGTAAACGTTCGTCCCCAAATGCTTATCAACAGAAAGAAAACACACTTCAGACTATCTACGTATGAATGTAACTTACAAGACACCACTCACATTGAAAGCCCTTAAACTTGTCTAAAACAGACTTTTTTGTTTCTCACGATATATGTAACGGATTGGTTCGAAATTGCGGTCTACAAGTACATTATACTTTGCTACAGTGACGCGTTCAATAAAATGGTAGGGTCACCGCAAAATGTACTGCATTAAAAACGTTACTGCGGGAACACTGCGCGGTAATTTACAACTTTGGCCGTAGATACATCACAGTACGTGTACCGGCCGACGTCACTCTTAGCGCCTCTTCGATTTTCGCCTCACGCAAACACGCCTTTCACCAGGCGGCCCCTTAAAGTACGGATATCGCGTTTAAAGAACGTAAGCTCTCCGTTGAAACATTTTTGAATTGAAATGTTATAATTATTTGAATCCACCCATAGTCGTTAGCCTACAAGAAACATGGTCACATGCAAATCTTGTGTCGGCCGAGCTCCAGCTGTGTTACGG
Organism: Medauroidea extradentata; assembly: GCA_003012365.1. Classification (NCBI taxonomy): domain Eukaryota; kingdom Metazoa; phylum Arthropoda; class Insecta; order Phasmatodea; family Phasmatidae; genus Medauroidea; species Medauroidea extradentata. The sequence goes on along the minus strand of PNEQ01100643.1, from coordinate 6,549 downwards.
ACTGTCGGGGTGGGTACATAGAGGCGACGTCTGACTGCGGCAAATAGCGTGCCAAGTCCGAGAGGCGCCGGAGTCGTACGGGTGATCCACGCATTCACATTGTATTCATCACCGCTGGCAGTGTATCTGGAACAAGTAGGCCTTCCATTACTGCAGTATGTATCCCAGTGTTTGTAGTAGATACACGCTTAAATAGTAAACATGCTTTTGAAAGTCAGTACAGGAAAAGTACAAAAAATATCGTAGATAATATTTGCGAACTTATGAGCAAAGTTTTCCCTAGAATGTTGCATTTGCTAAGCGTGATACTTCTGCGCCACAAATAAATGTACGATATTTCAGCGTAAGAAATACATCACTCAAAAAAAATTTGCTCGGAGAGTTAGCAAATTTTCTAGGATTGTGTTTTTCTTTAAATTGGCTTCGAGAAATTCACAATTTTTAACTGACGTTTTTAACACTGAATTATACAACATTCCCTCTTGTAGGTTCCAAAAGATTACTTTAGTTCTAACATTTACGTATACCTGGCATGGCGCTCTCCAAACCCCTTTAATTGGTAGAGACAGGAAAAAATTCGCGGGTTCACAGACCTGTAGGCTAGCTTCCAAGAATATATGTGAAATCGTGCAGACAGCAGCTGTTTATTAGCTGCTCGCTGATACAGTGAAACGGGCCTGTATTCAGGTACAGTATTATTACTGGCTCGACTACTTCCAGGAAGTGTCGAGTAAGTCAACGGCCAATTGTGAACGTGATACAGTCACAGACCTATAGTTGCTGGAACTGTAGCTTGCTCCTAGAATAAAACGCGAATTTTTCAGGTCTCTATTAAATGGGGTCGCAGTCTAATTGATGGTAACGTTTGCGAGGTGAGGGCGAGGCATTAAAAAGGTTGACATAACAGAAGCACTACCTAATGGAGCCAGTGGGCGGGGCAGATGTTATGTGAGCTCGTAGGGCACGCCTGTCTTGAACTATGTACCGCATGAGAGTCGCAGGGCGGGTGCATTTCTGCTATATAGGACCTACACGACCATCAGATGCCTCGTAGCAGCTGCTGCTCGTCTAGCACTGAAATCTGAACTGACTTAGCTGTGTTCAAGACATAGTACTGGCTATCTTATTGCAGTAACGTAGTCCCAATTTTTCACAACACGAGGATTCATCTTCCTAAATATTTTGTGTTTTTCCAAACATCCTGTGTAGCCTACCTACTGTACTGTAAGTAGTTCTGTTTTGACCAACACTTTTGAAACTATCGCTAGAGAAATTAAAATCTCACAAGTAGGCCTAACTGGGTCACTCCATTGTCAAAGGTGTGACATACATACAGCTTCAAACACAGAAAACACTATCTGAAAATCAAATATGTTCTTGTGCAATTCATTAAGAAACCTCTCAGTTGCACTATATAACTAACACACAATTAATAAAATATAATTTAATCAGACGAAGTTATCATTGGAAATCCTTACGTCATGGGTGTTAGTTTTGGACTTCTTGTAACGGTTTTCTATTTGCCACTAATAATTCTGTGAATGACATAACAATAAAATTACAATTCGTTCGGACTACGTTTCTACAAACCTGTAGTTTTTAAATATCTTAACATAACAGCTAAATTAAATTCTTAATTAATTTTACAGCATATTGACATGGCGTGGTACTGTCACAGTTGTGACAAAATGGTTTGTGTCAGGGGAAAAGTTTTTTACTGCCGTTCTATTATCGTCCAGCATATTTCATTCATTAAGATGTTAAAACACACGAACTAACACAAGTTCACAGACAAAAATTGTACTTAGAACTGAAACGAAAGGAAAATGCAATTCAAAAGATAGTCTGTAAGAGCAATAGGGTGTGTGATTCTTCTTTATTAGTACGTCCTTAAATCTGCATATTTTAATACACTGAGTGAGAATACTTTGTTCATATAACAAATGTCACAATTGTTTGCCTTGATTTTACCATTTGTATTACAATGCTTGAATCTATGAGTTCATCCTTGAATAAATTTTTTTTTTTTTTTTTAATTTAGAATGGTACTTGCAGGTTGTGCGAGATATTGGAACAACATAATCTGGTTGCAATTCATTCATATTTGACCTCCTAGTGACAATAGTATTGGGAAGAGCACTGGTATTTTGAACATCACATAATCTTCGGCTATTGTCACGGCAGTGTAAAAAACATAGGCCTAACAATTAACGTTCTTGGATATTGTTAAAGGAAAGCAGTTTGTATTATAACACCGCAGATAAATTTAGATCAAACAACTAATTACTGGCGCTTAACTGATCCTGAAAGCATTTTATCAAGCCCTTAGGTTCTCAATCATACAACTGGCTACACATTACTAAAATTAGCCTACCTGTCTACAATAATTATAATTACAATATCCTCCGGAACTCCAAATAACAGGAAGACTGAAATAAGTAATTATTCTTGGCTCTATAATCAAAATTATACTTCTTACTTTACTTTTGAAAAAATCAGTCACACCCACGACAGAAAACATGTCACAACCGTGACACCTTTATTATTGTTTTAAACTAACTATTTCACACGCTAAATATTGTTATTTGATTATACACGCTAGACCTTGTTATGTCATAATATTTTTGGGTTAACATAACACGTTTCTCGTTTAAGGAAACTTTGTCTTTTCTGTCTCGGGTGTGACATAGAACACTATTAGCCTTATACCTCCGAAAAGATAATAATTGATTTATAAAATCCGTAAGTGTATGCTGTTTCTTTTTCTTAAATGTAGCTTGAATGAAACATGCTTAAATAAAATATGCATAAGGTAACATAAAATTAAAATAATACCAACTTAAGATATTATTGTGAACCGAGCAAGCAGCCACAAGCACAAACTTTGGGTTTAAAAAACATTTTCAGATGTTTCTAAACAATTATTTTTGATTATGTTACAAAGTTCAAACATTAAATATTTCGTAATTTCAGCACACATATAGCTATAAACGTATTTTTAAAATCAGTGTAATGTCCCATTTTGTGTGGAATGACCCAATTGTAGATTACTGTATGTACAGGATGTTCCAAAAGTCCTATTACCCCCTTGGAATGAGCGAAACAGCTGCAATATGATAACAGCATGTGTATGAAAGATGCGATAGGTGGTCACCATTTAGTCCAGAGGATCTGGGTGCACGCCGCCGTTCATAGCACGGGATTATTCTCCAGGTACAATGTGAGATACGCTGTAACATGGCTGGGAGTACGTGGTAGATAAATAAACGCTGAAAACATCAATTGATTTCTACGCTTTTTTCGGAGCCAATATGGATAAAACACTCAATGGCAATCCTAGATAATGGTATTTGCCAACTTTACTAGTAAATATTTATCCAGCATTACTCATTCGTTACGCGTGATCTCTTGCGCCGCAGTTAAATGCACGAGGTTCCGACGTCAGATATTGTGCATCAGAAATTCGTAACACTGGAAACAATTTTGTTTAAAACGTTGGCCAAAACTATTGTCTAGGATTGCCATTGTTTAATTTTCGCAAACTGGCAACAAGAAACCTACAGTTATAGATTAATACTTTTAGCGTTGAATTCTGTACCACGCCCTCTTAAGAATCGCTCTAAGTTATTATAGTATATGTTGTAGCACGTTCGGGGAATAATTATGCACTTTCGGCGTGCTGTTTCCACATACTGTATACTTCATTTGCCCATTACGTATCGATCTCCTCACGCAAAATCAGTTGTAATCTCGTAACCACATTTTAATCACGGAGATATTTTATGGGGTCAAATTATACGATTTCCGTACAATTATGTATAGGTCTGCGTTATTTACATTAATAAACAAATCTAGAACTCGATTGTGATTGTATGAATAATTTGAACAGTAGTAATGTTATCTTAAGGTGGCCGCCTTGGGTGAACGTATTTTGAGAGTTTGAGGCCTAGAAGTTCGGGAGCGCTAAGGGCGACACAGAGCGCGCATAACGTTTCACTGAATTGGCGTACAGTCTTCTCGCTGACAACTCGCTTCTATGATACATTCAGCGGTGACCCTGTCAGTTTATGACGTAGTATTAATTATAACTGTATAACGTCAATGCCTCGCACTCTTAAAATATGAAATTTAGGATCCTCATATGTAGCAGTAGCGGCTTCTTGGATTACGTGTTGTATGTTACAAGTGTGTGTATAGTATTGGTTTCCCACGCGCGTTTTCTGCAGGTGCGCGTTCATGTTCACAGATACGAGAAGCTGAAATAATGTGCCCGCCGTAAGAACGTGTTGTTGAATGGTCAGGAGGGGAGGGGGGGGGAAGAGAAGGAGGCGCTTGGTGCGTACAGGTCATTCTCAAGGTTACCTCGCAAAAACACCCACATGTGCCTGCGCGCGTGTCGGTTGCTGAAGGGTCATTACAGAAGTGGCTTGCAGCATTGCAACTACTCCATGTCCTATGCGGCGTTGCCACATGGTAAAATTTTTCTAGTTTCATTCTTCTTGGGCAAATACACAACATCGGTGTGCGAAATACCCTTTTTGTGAAAATCCGTCCAGGTTTGAAGTGTTACAGAATTGCTTTTGCAAATAAATAACTTTGATTGCTAAATTAATCAAGATCTTAGCAACCAAAATTTTAATAATTAGACACGCTGCCTTAAACTAGGAAGTTAAATTTCATAATTTACTTTTTAACTGCGTTGCATGGGGGGAGAGGGCATGTCTTTAAAAATAGAAATGTACACCCGAAACAAAAGAACGGGAGGTCCGGGAGCCCACGCCCGGAAAAATTTTGGTTTCGAGGTGCAAAATAGTGCTTTTTAAGTAGTTTCTAAACCAGAGAAATTATGTGTGTCATTTATTTTAAGAAATCATACCATTTTTTATGGATGAATTATGTTTAATGTCTTAGTAAAAGTGAAAACCTTAATGCTAATAAAAATAATTAGATACGTTTAATCTTCTGCTTCCACGTTTCGAATTGTGTTGACACTTGTTAGGTGAAGTGCAAGGTAATTTCTGGGAGCAATCTCGGGAGGGGCCATGGCCTCTATGCCCCCCCCCCGGACCAACGTGTTCTATCCATGCGCATGACACAAAGTGGGCGTGTGGCGTGATTTACTGTAATAATGAGCTGAAGCTCTCCCATTGATTCAAATAACCGAGTGCGCAATGCGGCTGCCGACCTAGACTGCCGCCTGGCGAGATTCGGTAAGAAATACATTATCCCAAAAACTTTCAAACATTCATGTGCGAGCAGCATTGGGTTTTGTTTACTGCAGTGACTTTTGGTTTTTAATATTATCATTTGTTAAGAAGTCAACAAACTGTGGAAGTGAGAAAATTAGTTCTCTAAATAGGGACTTCTGGTAGCCCCACATGGCAACACGGGTGAACTCATCCTTGCGGTCGTTTATCGCACTATGAATTTGTATGGTGACGAGTTATGAAAGTGTAATTTAGCGTAGAGGAAATCTTCCAACAGTTGCTGTTAACTCTGAAACTTATCAGCGTACTTGAACGTACAAATAGTGCATAAATGTACAGTCTATCCGTGTTTGTACGTTTTTGATGTTTAAATTATACGTCGGTGAATAGTAATGAAATAACTGATTCATATCAATTTGTGTACATTACGGAATGGACAATCAAGGAAACACAAAAAGGCAGAGTTTAAGCTTGATATGTTGGCCACAGTTCGTTGTGAAGTATAATGTCCACGTTGTAGAGGAGAGAGGGTGTCAATGGATATAACTGTATCGGAGGAATGGAGGCACCATAATCCTAAACTTGCACATAAAGGTTGTAAAATGGACAGCAAAGAAAGGGGCCTACAAAAAAAACCTTACCTGTCCCAGAAATTGTCATCGGCCCTACCTCTTAGTAAGCATAAGGCACTGAAACGGACATCCAATTCCAATCGAAGATGTGTCTTCATGTACACCACCGTGTATTTAATGCCATGCCTGGTAGCTTTAAAGTGTTTAAAAAAAACTAATTGTCATATAGAAGAATCCCTACCTAGATTTGTCACAAATATAGCATAATTTGTATGTAATTTTGGATAGCAACAAACATGTTAGTTTTTAAGATTTTTGCAAGCAGAATACCATCAATTTTGTTACGAAAATAAGCCAAATTCAATCAAAACATTTTTGTGAACGAACGTTTCGTTATTTTGCAAAATGCATAAATAAAATTGTGCACCGTATGGCTGCTCTTAGGTTTTTCTTTTCAAAGCATTCCGTTAAAATAAGTTTTGAGTTTTTTTTGTACCAATGTGAAAAATAACTACCTAGTGTGGCCTTAATCATATTATACTACCAGTGGTACTTTCCTAGCTTTACATGTCGTCGCACAGAGGAGTATTTTGCCGTAAAAGCTGGCCAAAAGTCGAAAAATGAAACTTAAGATAAACGGAATGAAGTTGGTATCGTTTGACAGCTGACACTTGAGACGTCTTGTTACTGCTATTAGGATCCGTGAGTCATGACCGGTGGCGGCGTATTGCCTGTCAGAACCTGAGTGTTGTGGAAGGAGCATGTCGCAA
>PNEQ01100642.1:0-10322 GCA_003012365.1 Medauroidea extradentata | reverse complement strand
ACGGTGCAATGTAGGCATTTGCAACAAGAGGACATGTTTTGTCCTTACGGAGTGCTTCGTGGAGTAGACTACATTTCATGTTCCACAACGACACGCAAACATTCATTTATGCGAATTTAAGAAAGCAACCCCTATTCATTTCATGAACGGGGGTGGTTTGAAGGCTGTACTTATTTGATGTTACCGATCGCACTCATTCATACCATCACCCAAATATTCGTTATTTTACTCTTAACCGTTTGAGATATTTTGACAAAATACCGTTTTCAAACCCGATTTTCGAAGGCTTATTACGCCCTTAATATTCACTTTTCGGTAAAGTGTCCACTACAATGTCTACTTCATTTTTCATGAGGAATCACCTCCCGGAGTTCGGGCAAAGAGTTTCCGAACACCCTGTATATAATATTTGTGACATTCAATAATATGCAAACTATCTATGTTTATAAATAATGCTGTTAGAGCTTCTAGCAGGCCTGTGGGTACCATGCACGCCATCTAAGAGTAAGGGATGAACTAGCTTTCGTGGCCTTAGCATAAGGGAGAGACGGTGGCACACTATGAATGAGAGGCGAACCAGCCCTTGCACACAGAAGGATGCAGCGCACTACGAAGCTGAAGCTTCATTTCACATTGTCTATGCATTGTGAAACGAAGTTTGGGTTTAAATTGCGTGCCAAATTGTGAAGCGATGCATTTTTGAGGTACTAGCAGTGGGCCCGCGGATTTGCGTGCCATTCGTGGAGCTACACATTCATGAAGTACTGGCAGTGCGCCCACGGCGATGCTCACGTATGTTACTCATAACAAATAATATTTACTTTAACAGAAATACCTCTTTGTACACCTGAGGTACTTCAGTCATCAAGTGTTAGAATGACCAAGCTGCTAGTTGAGCTATCTCTGGAGCAGGATAAGTAGCTGGGCCTGGGCTTTATTTATAGTTGCAGCAAAGTTACATTGTAGGGTAATTACAGACTCTTAAATGTAAGACGTAATGAAATGAAATACGTTGTCTACGTGGTATGAAAACTGATTTCCCTCGAGCACAACCATTGGTGATGGTGCCCTCTATAACATATTTGTTTTCAAAACCTTCACTTGAAGTAAAGGGAGTATTGGCGGGATAATATTTCGCAGCTATATAAACTTATTTGGTGCCCCAACCTTGAGGTTAGTGATATGTTAAACGTGGGCTGACGCTGTTGAGGATCTTCAGTAGATAATGAATTGCACACTGTTAAAAATTTCCGTAAATTTACGGGCAATTTTACGGAAACGTCTGTTTAATTAACGGAAACGTTATTTTGTAACACAGTTATACGTAATTATGTTTCATTATTTAAACACATAAAAAACCACGAGAAGGAACTAAATAAATAACCAAACGCATTAATGCGCCTGCATCCTAAAGAAGTCACATAAATATGCGAGTTTCCATAAGTGGAGCTAGTTGCCTTCCGTAAATTAACGGACACTTCTGGAGAATTTTTTACCAGCACATCTCCGTAAAACAACGAAATTTATTTTTAACTATGCCACCAAATGTTTGTGAGAGTTTTTAGCAACTGTTGTTTAGTACTCCTTAGTAACATACTAAAAATTCTACCAGCATTCAGTACCACTTGAAATACTCTCATGTACCCCGCTATAAATTTTAACGGAAATATACCGTTAATATACGGAAATAGTGTCCGTAAAAGTAAAATACGGAAATGTCTGTAGTAAATATACCGTACGGAATCATACGTAATATGTCCGTAAGTCAGCTGCGGACACTTGCACGAAAAAATCGAAAATTTATAAGTTACACAGATGTAAATATTACGGTTATATTTTAATAACATCACCAGTAAACCTGCAAATCTGTAGAAATGCAATTGTAGCTTTATAGACATGTAAATATGGCTCAGTTCCGTGTGACGAAACTGTTTTACGGAAACTTCTGTTGGATTAAGAAGTAAGTTTCCGTGAATTTACGGAGGTATCCGGAGAAATTTTTACCGGAAATTCTGTAAATCGACGGAAAATTTTTTTTACAGTGCATAATCCATTTTTACCACTTTTGAATGACTTCATTCAAATTACACTAATTTCATCTGCCTTGCAGTTCTTGTGTGTAAGAATTGCATGTTTGCACAACCTTTAAAGAAATTTGAACCCAGAACCTCCCGAACAATACACCGGAGCTACAAACTTCGCCACATTGCATCGTTTTTATTCACAAAAAATAATTTAAAAAATAAAATTTTAATATCCTACGCTCATAGAGGTTATATAAAACACCACGTCTCGATAGAACTGTAGAATGAAACTCCTGTGTAATTAATTTCTCGCTGGTCGTACTTGCATTATGGATCGTCTGCCTGGAAAATTTATTAAGTTTTTTCTTAATAATTAAGCTTCTCTTATAGAATAACTTGTATAACTTTCTCAGGTACTTGCGCAAACATCATTCAGACGCGAACAACGCCTCAGTACCTTTGCTGGTTAGATAAGTATCGTCGGCTGATATAAAACAATATTTATGCCTTTTCACGCCTTTAAGTATCGGAATTTTAAAAATCGTAATTTCACTTTTTAAATATTTGTACAAGTATCCAAGTGAAGTCAAAATCATGACAATATCACTTTCAGTCGGAGCAAAATTGATCACTCACTATGAAAGATGTATCACCCCAGTACAGTATTGAGAGTTCAAATTTTGAAAATATTACAACCTTTTTGCGGCCATTTACCTAATAATCATCCTAAAGAGAAAATAAACTGAACATCTCGATGGGTTTGATATATACTGAGGATTTATCTAAAACACATTCCAGGTCTTTCCACCCTCTAAGTGATTGAATTTTGAAAAACTCTTTAATCACATTTTAGACTAGACTATACGTGAGAAACATGACAATAGACCGCTGGTTTCAAGATATGTCGACGAATAATTGAAAACATTTTTCACCCCTTTTCGCCTTCTTAGGTGGTGAATTTCGAAAATCCTTGACATTTATTTTCAGCTATTTGAGTAAATATTAATCTTTTTAAAAAATCACGCCGCTATTATAAAACATCAATGGGGTTGATATACGTCGATTGTGAATCGAAAACACGTTTGAACCTTTTTAACCTCTTTGGGGCCGAATTAGGAAAATATATTAAAATGGTATTTAAGATTTTTATGTAAGCATCAATCTAAAGCAAAGAGCACTCGTTGTCTCAATTGGTTCGATAGATATGGAGGAACAATCTAAAACACATTTCACGTATTTTTACCCTCGTAATTACCAAATTTCGAAATATTTTCGGAGTCCTGTCTTAGTGATATGTAAACGTATACAATTAAAGTAAAAATCACGACGATAACCAATCGTGGTCCAGCTATATAAGACTATTGATAAAAAAAACATATTTTCCCCATCTTTACTGCTTGGAGGTAGAATTTCAAAAAGTTATAAAATAACTTTTCGGATATTTACTTAAGCATAATTTTGAAGTGAAAACCAATTCTCTATCATGAAGGATTCAATAGATACAAATATTTAATCGGATACACATTTAAGGTATTTTCACCCCCTTAATTGGTGGATTTCGAATAATCCTGAAATTAGCTAATAAATTAAAGTAAAAATCACGATGATAGGTTGTCGGGTTCGAGCTCTAGCGATGTTTCCTCGAAAATTCATTTCACTTTTTTTCACCCCATTAAAAGTCAATTTCGAAAACCTTCTAAGTGCTTGCCTACTACCTGAGGCGAAACCACACAAAAATTTTCTCGATTCTTGGTCCAGTGGTCCGGGCTGCATTTCGATATGTCAATCAGTCAGTCAGTGTTATCTTTTATGCAAACACATGTACTTTCCTTGTAAATAGTAAGCATACTTTTGTTTTGTCTGACTGTTTTGCAGTAAAAATTTAAAATTATCAAATAACTTTCTTTACATACGTTATTATATTGCTCCTATCTTTTCCGCCCCTCAAAAACCTGTTGATGGTAATATATAATATTTTAATATAAAATTTTGACAGAGGTAACAGTTAAATGTTTATAAACAGTTAAAACATACAAAAACCTAATTAAACATACACAAAAACTTTGTTAAGTCCATCAAACACTTTGACATCTGGCCTAAGTTCCATCTGATTTTTTTTTTTTTTTTTTTTTTTTTTTAAGGAAGGAAGGGGCCCCAATATTATTGTTTGCCCCGGGCCCTGGCATGCCTCCGGGCGGGCCTGGTCAGTTTCCAACAAGCCACAATTTTAGCACGGTATGAAACATTTTATTAGTTAAAAGCATACTGAATGGTTAACGCAATAGGTTTAAAAATTTTCAAATACCTAATCAGGCCGTTCATTGCAAGCAGTTGAAAATATATTTTCAAGAAATATTTTAGTTGCAAAGTAAAGCAAATAATTGTTTCCCCTTCCCCTTTGACCAATCGCATTCGCGTAGGCTGAACGACTCGGCTAACTTGTGGCGAAAACTGACGTAATCTACACACTATTGCAGATGGTATTGTACATAGCATCATGATCACAAGACCATGCAGGCTATATATTTCCTTCAGATGTAACCACAGTTCCATATGTATCGCGCTTCTTAACATCTCTTCTGTCTCGAACTTCCAAGTTAAATTATTCCTCTCTCTGTTTAGTTCTAAATATCTTCTTCGCTCTTACCTCTTCCATTTTTATCCGTTACGGTTACGATCTCAAACGATTATGAATATGTTTAAGTGTTAAAAGTTTTTATTGCCATCTTGGAATTATTTAAGGTATTTTTAAACTTACAAAGGTTGACATTTTGTCGTGAACAGATAAATTGCAGCCTATTAATGGTAGGTATAATGTGTGCCTGCTGGTCTTTTAAGTTCTGACTACGTAAGAATACATTTAAAAAACCGGCCATCGTAAGCTGCCGATGAGTAATTTTCAGCTTTGACATTAGCATTCGAGACTTTTATGGTGTACCAATTGCACCATCCTCCCACCTATTTTTTATCTCTTTACTTATTACCATTAAGTTTTCCACCAACTATTCCATAGATCACGAAAATTATGTACACATTATTTTGACCATAAAAATATTTTCCTTCCCAGCAACCGTCTATATTTCCACGAAAACAAAACGTAAACATCTATATGAAGCTTGGATACAAAATGTTCGCATTAACCAATGAAGTCACGTTTTGCTTTGCCTTATTCTCTATGTTTCAAAATAATATGGTCTAGATTGCTCTAACAGTCTGAAAATACACTTTATCAGTTATTCACCAAATAGTAAAGTCAGCATTGATGACTAAGTGATTTACACGATCTAGGAATTGATTGCGACTTGGCGATCGCACTGAAGACTGAGAATGTGAAAGTAAGTGGTCAACAAATTTGGAGGCGGAAGTGAACAAAGATGGCTTAAAGTACCAACCAACTTATTAATCACTTCAGTTCATCCTGTCTTGTGCGAACAACCTTGCCTTTACAGTTGTGCTGTTTTAATTGTGGAGTTCTAAGTTTTCTTTAAAAAAAATTTTTTTGCTTGGGTAGTTGTTTTGATTATTTTTTAATTGGCAATATTCCTTAAGAAAACTGTTTGTTTTGTTATTAACCATGCACGTTTTGACTAAAGCGAAAATTATCTTTCTTTTCCGTTATGGTCTTTCTTGTCTCGCTATTGGATTTCTGGAACGACGTTTACACTGAAATAGCGTACGTCCACAGTATATAACTAAATAATGTGTTTAAAATGCTGAAGCATCCAAATATTTGTCTGATACAAACAAATTATTTTATTGAGACATGTTTTAGAAAACTGAATATCATTCTTATGGCAAAACAAATACTTAGTAACTAACTACTAGAAACTAAATATTTTCTTAGATCAAAGGAAGGAGAGAACAAGATTGAGAAATTCTTCTTGTATTTATACTAGCCAGGACATTTCGCGACAGATTTCTTAAGATTGCCTACAGTTATTAATACCAATATTGTAATTTCAATTTACAATCAAGTTTCTTCAAAATAGTCACTTTTTATAATTATACAATACGCAATATATTTATAAGGGTTTATGGATACTCCATTTTTTTGAAAGGGCGTGATGAAGAAGCACTTTACACCAACGCGAAATGTCGTTTCTAGTCCTCGGCTTTTCTTGGCCCGAGGAAGCAGCTGAACTTTGGCTGTTCTTCAACTTAGACATAACTTCATTCCCCGTATTCTTTTATCCGCTTTATAGAGCCATCCTGGTCTTCTGATCTGAATACTAAAACCCGAGAGGAAATTTCCTACAAAGTACACTTGCTTCTCTTCCTTTTATGTTTTAATCCTGGGCGTACGTCTCAGGGCTAGGATTGAAAATCATCACCTGGCTATCTAAGGATTTATAAGCAGACGTTCATTTTACAAATTGACAATATTTTTTTTTGTTATAGTGTGTAACTTATCTAAAAGTAACGTTGTGTCTGTTAAGATTTCTCACACAACACGTCTACGTAGTCTCGTATTTCCTTGTTCAATACGGTTGTCAACTAAGTAAAAGCTCATAAAAAGATCTAGTCGAAATTGAATGATCCAAGCATAAATATCTTTATTACACTCCATTTTATTTCGAAATACTAAAATTACTAACACGTGGGCACGTAAAATTCATTAGTCGAAATTTTATTTCCTAGGAAAGTTAGACAACAAACTCAATTTGTTTGAACTTCGAAGAGAAACATTGGCTTATACTATTTCGCAATACAGAGAACAGAAATCCGAAAGCATTTGTTCGGAAAGTATGATCAAAGCAGTATGTTCTTGTATTATAAGTAGTAAACAATGAAATATCTTTAGAGCTTTCAACAATGACAATGTACGTACGTACCCTTCAAAACTACTGAATTTAAACAGATTAACATCTAACAATGCTTTAGCGTAGAGTCAGGATGAAATGGTGTACAGTAGTTAGCAAGTGAAAATATGTTTATTATACGTTCTCTTTTGACTTTGTGATATAAACCTTCGTCTACCTGGTATCTTGCACAGTAAAATTAATTTGCAATTTACAACACCGAAGAGCAAAATTGTAAAAAATAGTCTGTGCTAAAGTGTAACCCACGCTACTTGTGATTGTTCCTAAACTTTTAAAGTAAACACTCAGTTTTTAAGTTAACAAGTAAGCAAAGAAACAACCATTTGCATACTTATTTATCATGTGCGTTTGAGTAAAAAAAAAAACCTTTTATGGCAGTTTATGAGGGATTTTACTATGTTGACATGTGTGTGAATACAATCAAAGAATATCAAAACACAGGTTCAAAAATTGTACGAATACAAAGTTGCTGGCAATTAAGTTGAAAGTGCGTTTTTTCAAAGCGGAAATGTAATCTTGATAAAAAGCTGTGACTTTTGTAAACAGGTCCTAGTGTTCTTTTATTGGCGTGGTTTAATGCAGCAAGATAATGGCTCATATTGGTCCATGTTAGTAAACAATATGTTAACTTTTATTTTATTGTCAATTCCAAAGAAAACATCCAAAAGTAAATGTGTAAAAAAATAAAAGTGAGAGCTTTCTGTTACATACGGCGGCTGTACGTACATCCGGTGGTGGTGACGTCCATGTTTGGTAGCGACAAAAACTGTCCTGCAATCGGACTAGCTGTGGTCATCCAATCCACCTTCCCTGGAGCCCGTCTTGTTCATCTTAACCCAGGCAGGGCTGAAGGTCGCTTTCTTTAATTAAACACTGGCGCGGACACAGGAACGAACTAGGGGAGAGTGTGGAAAAAGAGAGACTGCTCGTCGACAGAGAGTGATAACCCCCAGAGTGACTCCGCCGGACATTAAAAAAAAAGAGGGGTAGGTCCGAGAGGAACCCAATTAAACTGGACAAGCCATAGAGACTGAGGAGTGTGTCCTGGAGAACTGCTTCGACCGTACGTCGTTTACTGCAGCGCTGGAAGGCCAGCTGAGACGAGGGCGTGCAGGGGGGACTGTTGCTCCACGTCTTTCATCTATTGCAACGACTGCTGCCAACATCACCACTGCTGTAACACAAAAAAAAATCAACCGTGCACAATGACGTGAACACAATTAACAACTTAAACATTAAAGTTTTCATCACATTGTTTAAAATCTAAGCATACGTTATTTTATAGTTACTTCTTATCGCATAAGTTCAGCAGTGAAACTCATAGGTTTAACCAATCACAGAAAAGGTCAGCCACTTGTAAATCATTCGATAACTGCCATGTTAATTTAACCTTCAAAACTCACTCCTGGCTAGATATTTTTAAAGGAAAAAGTGGACTTTGCATGGTAATTGAGAATTGAAATAGTAAATGTCAGTGAATCATTGTTTACTCGTTCCGTAATTACAACTTCCTACTCATTTTACTTCACTTAGCCATAGCCGTTGAAATAATCAATGCAGCCCGTTATACGAATTAAGGTGCGTTCGTATTGGCTACACTCAGTAACCTCGTTACTGTCTACCTATACCTACATTGAATTGTTGCTTGGTAACTGCTTACTTCTTAAGTCTATTTCTTACTAATAAAGTTTCTAACAATGAATATCCCTATAAGCACCGTGAAATGTTATATCACGTAACTGCACTTGAATAATTCAAACAATTAATTTCCAGCGCCGTGTTTACGAGAAAATAAAAACATATTTCCTAATTTGGCATCCGATTATATACTACCCCAGTACGAACAAGTATATTAGTTTATTTTTGTTAAATTGTATTTTCTAATTAAGATCTTAAGCTTTTATTTAGTAAGGCTTACTTTTAACCTCCATATTTAAGAGTTCTAGATTAATCCGATAATTTATTAATAAAAAATTTTAATCACTCACTTATCTGGTTCTAAACCCCGCTAGAACTAATGCTAGGATGTAAGTACACTGTTTTCCACAAAAATATGTGAACAATTTTGTTTCCATAATATCATATTGAGAGACAAACTTGAACAATACTTCCTCTCCTGCTGACTCCTAACGCATGTTATAGTGCGCGTATCTTTGAACCATTTACCGTTGAGTACTTTCAGCATGTTTCAATGGCTAATCTATGACAATCTGTGCAACATTCCTTCAAATGTTCGTCGTTGAAGAATTCGCAAAAAAAAAAAATACTCGGGAATCTTCGATTCACAAAAAAAAAAAAAAACTTCACGAAAGTTTCACAAAATTTGTCAATACTAGGCGGTACACGCGGTAGTGAAGACATGCAAATATCAAGTGCAGACATGACGACTTTGATGTACGGTCAAGAGAGCACTTTTTATCAAGTTTACTGAAAATAAATATTTCAGGGTAAATAAATTGTCTTGTGGCTCAGGTGACAACGTTTAAGCTGTGACCTATTTAGCCACGTACTGTGTTTATTTTAAGAACGGACAACGGCTGCATCAACGTCAGTAGCGGATCTAGGAGTAGGGGGGAGAGCTTGAGGGGCTCAAGGGGCCCCCCACCCCACTTCTGGTCAAAGCTTTCACTAGATAGAATTAATGTTCAGGGGAAATAATATTAAACAGTAGCATTATGGTCTGAATGTTTTCCTTCTGTTAAGATACTAAATTTGTTTTATTTAAAATCCTCTTTGATTATTACTCAACATATAATAGTGATTGTGGCTTGGTCGTGTTGTGTATGAAAATGTAGAGTGCGACGTATACTCGTATCTGTAGAGACCGGAATTACAGTAAGTAGCCAGCACGGCGTAGCTCAGTAGTATGTTGTTGTTTTGAGTACTATCCAACTATTCTACATCCTAATAATATATTACAGGCCGCGTTAGTTAGTATTACAAATTTCAAGTTCTAAAGAGTAGCGTTTTCTACTTTATGTGATCTTTGAACGATTCTTGCAATGGGTTGGTATTATGTATAGAGCCAATATCATGGACATACGCCATTGCTTGCGAATGTTGCCGTCTTGCAGAAAACATCCACAATAATACGAAAAAACAAACCAACAAAGAAAAGTCGAGCGTTAGCTGTTGTCAACAAACAAATAACAAACATACAGTCCTAGAGAGGGACATAGTCGTAACCACAAAGTGGAACAAATAAAAAACAAACAACAAAAAAATTTAAAAAATTAATTCCAAGCTGGAATATAGTCGTGTGATGAAAGACGACACAACAAAAACGAACAGAATACAGAAAAGAGACTTATGAAAACAGGTAATAGACAGACAAACACAACGAAGACAACACAAAAGTCGAGAGACGAAATGAGTGTGAAACAACGACGAAACACGAAAAAAAACGGACGAAAAAGTAGAAGGCTTCTTGGACGACAACAGATGCGACGTTTCGGGAACTGGGATCTGTTCCCGTCTT
>PNEQ01100637.1:0-64830 GCA_003012365.1 Medauroidea extradentata | reverse complement strand
CTTATTCGTTAATTGTGGGTGTTTCGCCTATTGTGCATTTCTAAACCCTTGGGAACACTAAATTTTCTGGGACCATCATACCAGACTTCTTCATTTTCTTTTGTGAGGGTGGCTGTGACGATTATTTCGTCACATGTATTGTATTTAATACCTTTTTGACCGATTTTTCAATTTTTTTTGTAATTTTCTTGTTTCAGCTATATTTTCTTTATTTATTGCTATTTTGTTCAAAGTTGATTGATACTCGGCGCCGAGTACTTAAATCTTGTCATTGTGTCAGTTTGGTTCAGTTGTTTACTCATTTACATTGTCTACATTTTTTTTTGTTAAATTTTCTGAATCGGCACATATCCCATATAGTGCCAAACTGATGACGCGACTAATGCCTGGGAGTTGTTTACGCGCTTGGTTGTAGGCAAGGTGGTGGGGATGGGCTACCAAGCTGGTTAGTGTGGGAAGGGAATCTCATTCTCTGGCGAGCGGCGGACTGATATGCACGACGAGTGGTTGTGCGAGTGCTCGATGGTCGAGCTAGGCTCTTTGGGTAGTCGCAAGAGACATTGCGGCAGGCTACCGTAGAAAGACTCTGGGTCAATGCTTATTGCCCTAGTGAGGCGAGCCTGCGATGACATCGAGTGGACTGCTAATCTTCGTTTTCGCTGCCCGCCGACCTGTACTTCGGCGAGACGAAACCTACCCAGTGCAACCTACCAAAAAAGCAGTAGCAGAAAGATACTTGGGAGTAAGTGACGTGGCCACGTCCCGGGAAAAAACTGTAAGTTGAGAAAACGTTCAACGGTGCAACAAACCAAGATCAGACACAGTGAAAAAGAAGTTATTTATTGACTGCAGGATTTCTACTATAATATTAAGGGGGTTCGTGGAGTTCTATGAACCTTGGGTTGTAAGAAGTGACTGCCGACCTATTTAACTTTGAACACGGACTATTTTGTAGGGGAATTAAGAATAATCAATAGTCGTATAGTCATTATTACTGTAAATGAGATGTTAAAAATACATATAATCAAATGTTGATTGCATTTGAAGGATTATAATTATCTTATTTTTTTTTTACTTCCTTGGTCATTTCGTTTTTTTTTAGAACAATAATGATGATTAGGTTCAGCGTGTTGTTACTAACTGTGTATAAGTGCGGTCGATATGTATAATAAGGGTACCACACATGTCTCAAACGTTTTAGCATTAAACTTAAAATCTATACGGATGACAGCGTTCACAAAATTTAAGCTGAGTACTGTAATAAACGCTCCTAGAATTACATATGAAGGGTAGCCTGGCCGTTATTTGCGATGTTAGGCTTGGGCTCCCGTTTTTTTTTTTTGACAGGGTCGGACGTTATATTCAAGAAACTTACAGGAAACTAGCAACTTTCTTGGAACAATAGTTTACAGAATTATTCTGAGACATCAGCACATTTCCCATGTAATGAATGCCTTGTACTAGTTTTACTCTTGCGATTTTTCGGTCAGGATAACTCACAGATTTCCCTTAAAAATTTTCGTATAATGTTTATTATGCCTTTTTTCTTGTTCCGTTGAAAATATTCGTTTCCATCTTCCAAGTGACAATAAAAATTGTTATGATGTAATTAATTTAATCGCAGCTACATGTCTGGGTACTGTTATCAGTTATTTATTAAATTATAACTGGCTTTCAACTCACTACCTGTAACTTGAAAATTGATGATCAAAAAGTTTCACTATGACACTCGAGGAGCAGTTTTAATTGAGAGTAAATATACTCTGCCTCAATATTAGTTTAACGAAAGCAATGCTTTAATAAAATGCCATTAAATGCTAAACTAAACAATAAATTCAGTCAAAGAGGAAGGTCCAAAAATATTATCTGCGTCAATTTTAAATTCAGTAATATGTCCAAAGAAATGATTAGCTAATTACAGAAATGAGAGAGTGAGAGAGAGATATGAATTTGTCTTACGTTGGTTTTGGAGGTTTACAAGTTTAAAAGACCTATTGCGCCTGTAGCAAGAATGGTATTGTAGTCGTGCAGTTTATTATACGCGAAAACGTTAAACGGGTTAACGGTAAGTTATTTACGAAAATACATGAAGTTACGATTGTAAAGTTTTAAAACTGCAGTAATTTTTTTTTAAAACGTTATTTTGGATATCCTCAATGTAGGTAAAATCGGCTTATTTCAAACTTCCGTAACTTCAAAATTGTAACTCAGGTCCGTAAAACACGGGGAAAAAATTGCAATAGTCTTTAATATAAACTATCCTCATATGAAACTGTAGGGCCCATGAGTTAAGCCCCGCAAGAAAAGTACTAACTTGTTACTAAAACAGTACCATCAAACGGGTTTACTTGGTACCAACTGCGGGTGACTTTGTGGCACTTAAAATGTTTATTTTGTGGTTGTTTATTAGATAAATTTAAATTTCAAATTCATAAGTTCATAATACTATATTATAGTTACTTATTTTTCACTCAAATAATCTAGAAATAAAATATTCTGAGTGGCATAAAGTCACCCGTGCTGTCACAATGTCCTCCCACTTGACGGTATACATAGTTATAGTGCACCGAAAGTAGAGGCTACGCAGTTGTGCGTGAAAGTCTGATACTTATCGCTCCACTGTCTCCGTGACTTAAGGGGGAGTTTAGATAATTTTATTGTATTTACATTTTTTCAGCCATAGCATTTTATTGGATTTGTATTATTTAAAATTATCTCTCCGACAAAGCATAGCATATATGTCCTCAGTAAACTGCTTGATATAAATAATAATGGAATCTTACGTTAATTTGTTATGCAGAATCATTGCAAGAGAATTGAATGTTAACTTTCAAGAATTCTCTTGCAGTGATTCTGCATAACAAGTTAGTGTAAGATTCCATTATTATTTATGTCAAGCAGTTTACTAAGGACATATATCTTATGCTTAGTCGAAGATAAAATTTTGATAATACAATTTGAATAAATGTCACGACTCAAAACCTAACAACACAATTAAATGGTCTAACACTCCTTCTTAAGGGTGTTCAAGTGCGATAAAGTCATAATTTTATATTTATATGCAATACTGTTAGTTTTGTAGACGAAACTTGTGAGTGCAGTTTCCTCTTGCAAAACAATTATAGCTGGCGTAGTTTTATCATAACTGTGCGTCAAAATCAAAATTTGAATGTTCTGCTGCCACGCAAATAGTGAAAACCAATTAACTGTCGAACGTGAAATAATTCACACTGAAATAACATACTATGGGTTATGTAATAAAACATTTGAAAAAATCCCACGAACTTTTTTTGTATTTTTAAATAATTGCTGAATTTGAAAATTTTTTCTGTACTTTTGCGTTTTTGTAGTTCAAAATATTACGTTGTGGGTTTTTAAAATGTTTAATTGCATAGCTGAAGGGGTGTAAATTCACAGTGAATTATTTTGTCTAATTAGGTCAGTTGGTTTTCACTATCTGAATGACAGTGTAACAAGAAAATTTTGACTTTGACACCCCATTATGAGAAAACTATGAAAGCTAAAAATTGTTTCGCAAGAGTAAAACGTGCTCACAAATATCGTCGACAAAACTGACAATGTTTCATAAAAATATAAATTAATGATCTTATCGCACTTGAACACCCGTAAGCGTGAAAAATTTGATCTCCGGTACATAGACATCTTTAGAGCCTAAGTATACTGGAGCTGACATGTCAAGCAAGTTGGTTTGTGGGAGTGACAAAGAGGGAGCGGGTGTAGAACTATGTGGTATTGTTAAGGCAAGAATAATGGGGAAGAAAGTCTCAAGAAAAAGTTACGTGCTTTCAAATATTTAAGTGTTGACCTGCGAATATAATTTTTACGATAATCTATTACAGTAAAAATAAAGTGCTTGTTTTAAAGCAACCAGGAATATATTTTACGTGTCATTTTGTTCGACACTGAAATTGATCTTCAGGAGTTAACCGAAAATTATTTATTTTACAATGGATTCGCATCCGGGAGGATCCGGGACGTATTCCCGTATCCGACCATCCTTATTTCGACTTTCCATTGTTTCCCGAAATCGCTCTAGGCGTATGCTGGTTCGGTTCCTTAACATATGTCATGAGTTCCCTCCCAGTTCGTGTTCTTGTGTACAGTTGTGTAACCGTCTATAATGACTTCGCTGTCAACGAGACACAATTCCTAATAAAATAATTAAAAATAAATATTAAGTATTGAGCAACGTATATGGGTAAAAAAAAAAACGGTTCGATTATGATTGTGTCATAATAAAATAGAAATAAAACTAAAATAATAGCGCAAGAGGGTATTGTACGATGAACATTATTTTTCCAAACTCCAGACAATTGTAAAAAAAGAATGACATGTAAAATGCTTGTACCGTCAGAAGGTACGTAAATCTTTCAGCTACGTTTCAACGTAATCACTTGTCATACTGGTGTACTAGCGCCCAATACCCTCTGCAAAGAAAGTTGCAACCTGCCTATTGAACCTTATCCTTCAAACATTTCGGGCATGATAGGTATGAGGTGAATCAAATGTGACTGCAGTTTCGTTTCTTCATGGGTTACTCATGAAGCGATAACAAGCGAATCGTAACATAGCACTATTGTCAACGTCTTTCCCCCAACCACGCTCAGTGGCCAAACGAACACGTTAGTTCATGCCCGGTTACGATCATAGCAACATGTGTGCGACATGGAACTGTCCGGTAAAATGTGATCTGCGTCGAGTCATTTGGTTTTTAAACGCGAAAGTGAACAACGAAGCAGATATCCACGGCAGAGTGAGCGATGTGTACAATAAAAACATTCTGAGAGATTGCGATGTGCAAGAAGGATGCCGGAAATTCCGCGAAGAACTACCGACGTTTGTGACGAAAGTGGCCAGGGAAAGAAGCGACTACCGACAGTTGAATGGGTGCAGGGTATTGATACAGTTGTTCGTGAGAGACGTCGATACATGATTACAGAGCTGGCCGAAGAATTTACGCACATTTCACGGTCAGCCCTGTATACTATTGTTACAGACAAGCTGGGATACAGCAAACTTTGTGTACCCAAGATGTTGACAGACCACGAGCATGCGAACGGATTCAGCCTTGTCACTTTTGCTGCGGTACGTAGACAACGGAGTACAGGTTTTGAATCAAAGTGTGATAGGAGATGAAACATGGATTAATTTAGAAACGAAACTTCATTTACAACAACGGATACACACCCATTCTCCAAACAAGCCGAAAAAGGGTAAATGGGCACTCGGCATCAAGAAACTGAGGCCTGTAGTGTTCTGGGATCACCGAGGTCAGCTACTGATTGATTTCATGCAGCCGGATACAACTATGAATGCTGCTGCATACCGCGGGACATCACGAAGGCTACGGCAATTGATCTACAGCAAAGATAAATGCTGTTATCGGGTGTTTTCTTGCTTCATTGACTATGTCCGACAGCATAGTGCTGCAGTAACCCAGTATCTGCTTGCATGTTTCCGACGGGAAGTGTTTGATCACATTCCTTACAGACCCAATTGTGGAACCTGTTCCCGACATTAAAAAAAAAAAAAAATGGGACGGTGCCGCTTCAACATCAATGCTTAACTGCTGGACGACGTAGTTCAATAAGCAAGTGGCAATTATCTGTGCAAAGGATATTGTGCACCGGCACAAGTGTCTCAATCTGTGTGGTGATTATGTTGTAAAGTAGCTGGAATAAGAACGTATCTTTTGACAGTAAAACCATTTGTCAGTTCATTCCTAGAGATGATCGCGAAAATTATATGTTTCAACATACCCTTGAAAACGCTGTAGTTATTTGCAGCACATATGGTTGGGTGATGTACGTCTAACACAACGTAGCTGTCTGCCGACCAATAACAGGCATCAAATATTACAGCAGTGGGATTCTTATTGGTTTAGTCAAATAGGGCAACAACTTCGCATACAAGCGAAACCCAGTAATCTTCTGGTAAGCTGAACGTGCGCTGAAACCTAGCAAACAGTCTAGTTTTCCCGCGGTAAACCATCACCGCTATTCATTCCTCTTTTTTACAGTCTATCTGTGGTTGGAAAGAAAATAATCCCCACATGCTTTCCGTCCTACATTTTGCGAAATTTGCCGCGATAATCCAACGAGCGGTTTGTCTGAACACGTTGCTAAAGAGTAGTAAACCAGTAATCATACAATGTTCGCTTAAGTTAGAGTGCCTTGTTGTTGGGTCTGTCAACAGAGTTAGTTGACGTGATTATTTGAACTCGAGGTTTTGCATATTTGAAACTCGTCACGGATTACGCGAATGGATGTTTTCCGTTCGGCTTTTGACCTCCGACGCATGTGGGCACCGGTGCAGCTTCGTCATATGTCAACGCATTTCTCTATATCCGATATGATTCCGTTCTTCATCTTCTGGAGCTAGGAGTTATTAACTTTTCATTTCATTTTGTACATTTCTTTCATGCAAGTATTATATTTGATAGAAAAATCAGTTACATGCCACAAAACATGTAAAACCTTACAATTCCGTCAGATATTTGTCAGTAACTGTTTCCGTGGGGTTTGTTTTAATAACTTAAGTTCCTAGTAACATAGCTGAGCATGTATTGCCATATGAATTGCAATATGCAGCGTAAGAACACTTTAGTTGCCATAGCAAAATGTATGTTTAAATATCACTTACTGCAAAGTTTCTGTGCGCCAAGCAGATTTTCGTTTAAAAGTCACAGCAATGGTAACAAAATTGTGTTATTGTTAAGATAATTTATTTTAAAACTTTGTGGTAAAGAGAGATGTGGTATTTCTAACACAAGTTTAGTGTCGGAAAACGTATTACCTTTGTTACAAAGAAACTTATATTATGTCCAAAGTAAGTTTTTAAACAAAATTTGGCAAACACGTAAGATTTTGTCATTTACTTTGCTGTAATGCAACATTTCCTTACCTCAGCTAAATAGCTTTGCGGAATAGTTAATTGTACTAGATAATATTTAATCAAAATTTTGTTGTGACAACGAAAGTGTTTCTCTTTGTATGGTATCCTTATAATAGTTGGTAATTGCTTTTCAATTAAATATGACCAAACCAGGAACTCAATAAAATGACCAAAAGGGTTGTACAAATTACACACTATTATTTTCTAAGACCCTACAACACCAAAATTCTGACAGTGAAACTAATGAAAAATACCACTTTAATTAAAAAACAATATTACTCTCAAAGAAATCCATACGTAATTTTACACTACAAACAATCACTTACTGTAAAACGTTTTTTTCTTCTAAATTTAAAATGAGTCTTGGTATGTAAATATTTTAATGGTGTGCGTAATGTTTTAAACTATTTTATAATACCATATTTGTTTGTTTCCATTCCATACAATTGTTTGTAGCAACATGAGACGTCTCGATAACACGCAGGAAGTGTGACTATTTTTAGCAGCGCTAGATGTAGACAAGTAGGTTCGTATGTTCTCTCAGTACGCCTTGCGAGCGTTATCTATACGTACATTATACATAACACTCTTTCAGGCTTCAAATACGGTGTTCCCTTGCAAAAAAAATATGCGAGTGGGCTAAAGTAGGCATTAATGTTTCAGTCAAAAGAGGAAACAGTTCAAAATCCCGTGCTTTGAGTACAATGCGTTAGTAATGTTTGTGTTTCACTGAAAAAGTGTGTTAGTTTTCATATTTAGTTTATGAAATTTTGGAGCGGAAGTACAGAGGCAGCAATTTTAAAGTGTTTAAAGTAGTTTATAGCTAAGCTTTGGTGAATTTAACACACTTAAGATAAAACAAACGAAATCTTATCTCCTTACAAGAAAAAATAATGGATTAATATGTTACTAAAACAAGTGAATTGTCACACAATATTTTTCTTTTCAACTCGGTACACAGCAAAAAAATCTGTAATTTTACAAAACAATTCTTTGAAAAATGTTTTACAAAACATATTTTGTAAGATAACCAAAATATTTAAAAATCTTTACAGGAAATGCTTGAAAAATTAAATTATTTGTGTGTACCTACGAACATGTATTTTTATATACTTACATAATAAATTTGTATAGCTTAATTCTTGTACATTTTAAATTTTTTAGTTAAGTGACAAAAATGTTTAATTAGCAACAAGTTTGAAAGATTTTTTTTGTAAAAGTACAAAACAATTTGTAAAATGTGACAGGCCTACGAAGGATATTTTCTTTCTCATCGAACAATCTGGTAATAAAAATAAATCCCTCGATCCTCTTCGGATGTTTAGAAAATTTCGCCCACTTTAATGACCTGCGACATTATTGTTGTATTGCCTGGACTGGTTGTTTACAATTTTTTTTTGTAAAAGTAAGGACTTTTTTATATGTTGAACGCACTTCCGTCATTTGTTGGGTTGCTATTCTTTTGAACAGGGCCGACGAACATTAGTTTGTACATGGGTGCCCACTCCTGCTCAGCAAGTGTCAGCTCTCCGTTATGAGTCACTCCATCACTGCCAGTGACGTTGCCTCGTTCCCCTCCGCATCTACAGTGCTGCCAAGTTGTTGCATTCTTCACTCACTTTGCTGCCGGAGGAGGTAATCAGCAGATAAGTGATGACTGCAGCAAGTGGGAAGAACAGTCCTCGCCTAACACATTGTAGTTTATTATTACCTAAGATAGCTCAATTACCTACGATTCGACCACGACAACTAGTCCCACGGGAAAAATGTGAACTACCGCTGAGTTGTCCTTGACGAACGCGCGCAACTGGTGTGACGCACCACAGACCGTGTGCCATGAACTCGTGTCAGGCGCAGTACATTTCCCCTCCCTGTTACGTGTCTACCTACCACTAGCGCCAAGCTTCTTCCCCTCACGGGGGGACTAGTTGTCGTGGTCGAGTAGTTTGCGATTGTCTGTAGAGAAACCACGTTACGAACTATGATATAGATGGTCGCGGTAAAGTGAACAATTTAGAAGAACATATTGTCTTGAGTAATTATCAAAAACGTATAAATAATAATTAAAAACTTATATTTGTTGTGACATGGCCGCCCAAGGAAAAGTATTTTCCGTGTTTGAGTTCTAGAATTGCGGCAGCGGTAAGGACGAAGGAGCACACTAGTCTGTGTTAGACAGTATCATTTTATTATGTAATATGAAAGAACAATATTTACTGCACACATCTCACCCTTTCAAAAAAATTTGCGCTAAGGTTTTATATCTAAAAAGGACCGCATGAACACCTCGTCACGCAACTTGTGGCCTCTAGAAAATATGCTTTAATGAAAAGTGGTGAACCTGAAACGGGTATTCACACGTGTAACGTTCTTTGAGCTCTATTCCTAAGTAGACTTTACTTACATGCGCTGAGCAGTTTGCTAATAATCTGCTACCGGCCGAAGCTCTGCATACCTCTGAGTGCCATGGACAGGCAGCAACCTTAAGATTTCACAACAGTACAATTTAATAAACTTTACTTTTACTTTAAATGGCTTTGTTTAAATTAAAATAAAAAAGGTGCCAAGAAAAGAAAAAACTAAATATTGTTTAAAAATGTTCACTTTGTCCCTAAGCACCCACTTGGTTGCAAAATAGCGGAAACCACTTTCTCAGACTTCCCTATCTGGAAAAATACCAATTTGCCTATATTCGTAAAACTGAAACGGAGAAATATTTGGTTCGATTGAAGCAGTACTTCCAGCAAATAATATTACAGGTGTTATTAATTTAATTCCTTTCGCACCATGAGCCGCGGTGGCTGAATGGTCAGACCATTCGCCTCCCACTAAGGCGATCCGATCCGGGCTCGATACCCGGCGGGGTTGGTCTCCGGATTTTCACACGTGGGATTCATGCCGGACGATGTCGGGTTTTCTCGGGAATCTCCTGCTTCCCACGCCCCTAGTTCCGACGCTGCTCCACACTCACTTCATGTCACCCCTCATCAGCGCTGAAGACCTCCACGTTAAGTGTTGACCAAAATCTCTCTTACTGTATGTTTAAAGGCCACGTCATCTTATTTATGCCGTTTTTGCGGATTTTATTTTTTAAATCCTGAAAGGGGGCAGATATCGCAAAACCGTTACATATTAATGTTGGAAATTCTTTGATACTATGTAGCCTAATTTCATAAAAACATAAGTTTCTACAATTTTGGCTAATTATCGACTTAATGGAATTTTCTGAAAGTCAATAACTGTCCAAAATGGGCTACATAGCAAATATGATTTGCAGCATTTCTATCTAACTCTTTGGGGTATCTGCTTCTTTCCAAGACTTGAAAAAAATATAACTTACTGAATTAGCATATACCAGTTTCCTTAATACTATAGCACAAGGAGCGTAATTAGGGGTAAATTGAAATGATAAAAAAAAAAGAACTTAGCTATTGTATTTAGTATCACAGTAAAATGTCCTAAGGTGAAACAAGACAGAGTAGAGAGTATAAGAAGATATAAGTTAAAAGGTAGAGGGAAAGGACTCGCCCAGCTCTGAAGCCATGACCACTCGCCGCCCAGGAAGAAGTGCGCTGTCCTGGTCGCTTCTCGCGCTCGCCAACTGCCTGCTCCCTGGGGAGCCTTCTTCACACTTCTCGCCCCCTCCGTATGACATTTCACCTCTTTATAGTGATTGGTCGAATATTAGGTTCGTTTGTGGAGTCGCGCTTTGATTGCTGATGTCGAGATGCTAATTAGTAGTTGCACAGTGGCAGAGCACGTCGAGGTAGAGTCTTGCGCCGTTTGACAAAAATCCTCAAGTAAAGTCCACTGGCATGTTTCTTGGCGTCGAATGCGGCTGTCGTGTTGGGCAAGGTTGCGGCACTCAGCTCCACTTGTAACACATGTTTACCGCCCCAACACCCGTAAAATTACTTCTACCACGAACATCCTGTATGCGCCTGTAGTCCTCTGCGCTTAATGGCGGTATTATTCTTGATTCGCGTGCCAGTGTCGTCTGTATTGCTTCCATTTTCACTGCCCCTTCTCTACGCGAGGATTTATTATATATTCCGTGTGCCTAACCATTCATCGCTCCGTGCTATGAAGAACTCTTGGCTCATATTGCATGTTAACTCTTCCACTCTTCCTGAATGTCACATGTACAAGGTTCTGCCAGTCGTACTAGACATTGCGAGTTAACCAGTAGCTATGGTATCTAGTATGAATGAGTCATGCAACGCCTAGTAACAAAGAAGGTGAAAATAATCGTGTACTTGTATTTGACTGCCTCATATTTTATTACTGAAGCCTATACACTTTTGAAATTTGAAAAGAAAATATTATGTGTGCTGGCGGCGAATGCTACAGATACCTTGAACAAGTGACTTAATAAATGATGAAATCCTGAAGAGAGCAGAAGTAACTCATATCCTGAGGAAAATATTCAATAAAAGAAGAAACAGTCGGATAGGCCACTTTCTCCGCCATTCATTGTGGTACAACACACTACTTCCAGGCAAACTGGAAGGAAAAGCAAGTAGAGTATGGCCAAGGAATTAGTTCCTGGAAGATATTAAAAGACAACGTCCTTATCACCTGATCAAACAGTTGGCTCATGATAAAATGTCATTGGACGATGCCAGTCATACTACCCACCAACGACAGGTTGAGGAGAAGAAGATATTTTTAAGCCATTAGGATAATTTTCAAGAAAACTTCGTTACTATACAAACTCATCTTTCTTTACGTCACTGTTCACTTTCAGGTAAGTGATACTTGACGCGCTCTACGCTCTGAAACTGCTATATATCTGGTAAGTTACGGAACATGTTGTAGAACCTGAGACATAAAACACATAATGAGTGAACATATTTAGGTCCGCGCTTGAGCGTCCAAGTCGGGAAAATTCATAATTTTATGTATGTACGAAATAGTGTTAGTCTTGTAGACGTTCTTTGGAAGTAAATTTTACTCTTATGTAAAAAAAAAACATATCAGCCAGTTCTCCCATAATGCACTTCAAAGTCGAAATTTACACATTATTATGCTAGTTCTTATAGGCCGCAAAAACAAATGAACACAAATAAATTAAAAATTTGACAATGAAACTACATGTCACAGGCCACTGCTTGGCATGTATTAAAATACGTTACAACAAAATTTTTGTATTTTAAACAATACATAAAAAAAGCAAAACATTCAAAATTTTAGAATTTTTTTATAAATACAAAAACGTTTTGTAATGGATTTTAAAACATGGCCAGCTGCAGCCAGTTATATGAAGTTACAGAGTGAATTTTTAAATATATTTATGGTCATTGGTTTTTGCTGCTTACAAGAACTGTAAACGTGCAAATGTTGACTTTGAAGTGCATTCTGGGAAAACTGGTTGAGCTAGTTTTATTTTTGGTAAGTGGAAAATGTACTCTCAAGTAACATCTGCAAAACTAACACTATTTCATACAAATATAAAATTACGAATATTCCCCGCTTGAACAACCTTAAGCTATGGGTAGAGCCCGGTAATTTTTGCGAAAATAATTTTGCAGCACTTTGTTTCAGTGCCTTACGTGCGCACCTGCATCTCTGCTATGTGGTCAGTGATTGGATGCCGTAACACCCAGCGTGTGGAGGTTAAACCCGCAAATCATAGACGTGATGTGTGGCAGATATCCGTGTACTGATTGGCACAGTCAAATGAATAACGACTCTGCACAAAAACACTCTGTCAATAGCCATGAAGTTGAACTGCAGGTGTGCACGTAAGACACTGAAACAAAGTGGGGCAAAAATCTTTTCGCGAAAACTACCGGGCCCTAGCTATTGGTTTAGGGATGGTATGAAATGAACTGAGTTGAATGACACCGGGGCCAGGATGTTTTGAATGAGATGAATGAGTACATTTTCCTCTTACAGTGAGGGAGCAGTAGGTGTCGTTGCTATTTGACTAAGGCGGGGTGTTTCCCCCTCCCTTATTTCTGGCGAACAAGTTTCCAAAACTTAAATCTTCTCATAAACTCCGGTATCTCCTGGTGCTAGTATCTGTACATCTCTCTTCAGCACACATTCTCTCTCACTCTGTCCGTTACACTTTGTTTAGGCTTCTAGAGAAAGGTGGTCACATGTCCATAAATCCATCCCAGTAAATTCAGACTAACATTTCCTCCAAACTTAACCATTTCCATTATCTCTTCTCTGTTCTGTACTATAGCGTCTGCACATTGTGAGTGTTTATTACATCACGATATTCATACATTTTTTTCTGCGTAGAGTATACTTACATATACCAGCGATATAAATGTAAAACTTGTTCATTTAGCAGGAGTTAGAAAAAAATTAGTTCATCTGCGTCTTGCCTTTTCTCCTATTTTGTTGTTTTACTGCCAGTTTCCTGCAATCGGTATGTAGGAAAAGCTATTTTTTAATAATTGCTGTCCTTCCGTGGCTTTGCGAGCGTGAAATACTTCTACTATACCACGTAATATCTTTGAAAGAAGGAAAAACCTCTTGCGCGTAGAGAACCGCGAATATAAAGATTTTTTACATATTATATGTAAGTAGGATTGCAAAATATTATTCTTGATGGTAAACATTGCTTCTTGGAAAGTCTGCTTTGAATGTTTAACAAATTATATTTCCTTCGTAGAAATTGGTTTGTTGCTTGCAGAAAAATGTTCATAAATTCTTAGATATGTACGTATTCATCTTTCAGAACCAAACGACACCTCGGTATATCCAATGGTTAGATAAACATCGTGGGTTAAAAGCATTTTAAAAAATCTTAAAAGAAAAATTTATAATTATATATGTATCTTATTGAAGTAAAAATTACGATGATAGACTATCGGGTTTTAGCTATAGGCCTACAGACGATTCATTAAGAACACTTTTCACTACTTTTCACCCCTACGAGTCGTGTTTAGAATAATCATGAAATGTATTTTCATATATTTACGTAATCATTACCAGAAGTAAAATCCATGTATTTGTGTGTGTACTATAGGTATCAATGATTCGTCAAAAACACATTTCACGTCACTTCATTCCTTAAAAAAAAAAAAAAGATATTCAGAAAATTCAAAAATCACATTTCTGGTTTTTACGGATATCGCATTAAAATTAAAATCTCGACAATGGCCCGCTTTGGGATCGGCATGTGTCGGCGAGTTATTGAAATCACATTTCACCTCTTTTCACCACTTTTTGTTTTGTACACCGAAATCGGAAATTACTAAATTTTTTTTGCTCTTTTAGAGCAGGTTAAGGAAAATCCCGACAAAAAAAACTTTTTGGTCATTTAAGTAACCATCATTCAGGGACAAATAGAATTTTGATACATTGACTGTTTTGATAGATAGTATTAAGTAATAATAGAAAACGAATTTCAAGTCTTTACACCCCTTAAGGAATTCAAATCGTTAAATTTGAATTAACATCCTAGATATTTGTAAAGAATCCAGGGGTTGTATTAGGCTACAAAATTTTATGAAATCATTATATGTAGCCTATTTATATGAGTGTCCTATTAAAGTGAATATTACAACGATCACCCGTCGAATTTGGGAGATACTAATTAAATAACAAATAATAATAATAATAATAATAATTCAGCTCATTTCATCTAATTGGTTGTCTAATTTTGAATATCGCTGCTTACTGTGTGCCTTCGGCATGAGGGGAGCCCACCCTTTTAATTTACTTTCCATATGTTCAGCGGTTTGGGTGAGTGAGTGAGAGATTTTGGTCAGCATTTAACATCGAGGTCTATAGCGCTGGTGAGGTGTGACATGATGTGAGTATGGAATGAATGGGTGGGGGAAACGGGAGATCCCCGAGAAAACTCGCAGATCAATGGCATCGTCCGGTTCTATTCCACATGCGAAAATCCGGGGACCAACCGCGACGGGAATCGAACCCGGATCGCCTAGGTGGGAGGCGAGAGGTCTTGACAATTCGGCCACCGCGGGGCTGGGAATTGTTAAGTCAGTCTTCAGTCAGTCATTCAGCTAGTGTTCTATTTATATATAGAGATTACGTAATGTTATACTGTGTAAAATATATACAACATGCATGCATATAGGAGTTAATATACTCCACATAGAAGTGTTGACTTACAGGGTCACGCGAAAACGACGTTCCAAACAGTGATCTGTTGACCACCGTTTACCAATTATTTGACAAGAATCTCTTTATTACTGCACATGTGACGAATTTACGATGCACTGGCATACATAATACAATGTATTTACATACTTTGAGGACACGTAGCATGATCCAAAACGTTCAGTATGCCACACACTTTAAATACACTTTAGAGTAAGTATCAACTACATTTTTTTTTTTTGCTACAGTTCATGAAACTGCAAAAATCAGAATTATTTTATTATTCATATATATAAAACTGTGTCACTTCTCTTGAGATTTCAACAGTTGGTTGTTAATGAGACTTGCACATTTATGTACCTAACATTTATTTCTCCGTGCTCTTGTCTCATTTCTTGTCTTATTTTGGAGAAATATTAAGATTAATAACAATAATTATAAACTGTAATCAATTGAGGTCTAACTTGAACTACGTATATTATATTTTACATTTTTCCCCGTTTATTTATGTGTTACGTATATTAATTTCTAACACTATTATTGCCAGATTAATAGGTTAAGATGCGGTTTGTTATTTATGGGATAGGGACTCATAATTTATTTTGCCAAACAAAAACGTTTTGGTTAATACTTTGCTGCTCCAAACTGGTGGCACTTGGTATGTTTACCTCTAATTGGTCTGTTTTATGTAACCATGTCCATGTACCAATTTTTTTTATAAATTATAACTTAAAAAAAAAACGATGTCTTTAAGTCACTGTTTAAGGTTTACACTTTCTAATAACACTTATTTAATTGGTATTATTATTTTAAAAAATCACATTTACGTAATTTCACGCCAATTGTGAATTTTAAAACCTTACCATAATTGTGGCTAGGAAAATATTTTAAGTTTGTACTTACTGCAATTTCGCTTAATTTTAAACTAACAACATATTTTAGACTTCATTCAAGAATTATAATTGGATTGATTGCTTGGAACAAAGATACATTACTAAATAAAAAAACAGCAAATATTATACAACGCAAAACATACGCAATATATGTGACCAGTCCATAAATGTCATAAGTCGGACGTATTTTCTCATGGAATGAAAATTTTATTCAATATTATTTTATGAAGTGTGTATCGTTACGTATTTATTTTTTCCGATAAATCTTTCGTTGTGACAGACGACCACTTAAACAATAATACATCTAGGGACTTCAAACAGCACCTGTAGAACATCTATAATTTAAAATGCGTTTCGCACATTCATGAATAGTCTCATAATTAATTTTGTACTTGTTGAAAATCCTTTATTGTATTGAAATTCCTGATAAAATTTCTTTATTAGCCTACTGAAATTGTAACGAGCAGTAAATTATAAGAACAAACAAAATTTATGCGTGGGTTACTTGAAAATTGCACCAGATAACGTAATTTGCATGCGCGAAAAAAAATTTGTTTGCAAATTTTATGTGGCATAGAAGCGGACACGGCGATAATCCGGCGAGGTGAAACTTCACAATATTTATTCCGTCGATGACTAATAAAGTCCCGGCCGAAAAAAAAGAAGAATTCAAGGAAAATTTTCGGGCCGAAGGAAACATGAGACCTTCTCAGACATCTTGACAAACTTTGAGGAGAGTAAACCCACAAAAAACAGGGACTCATCTGTCAATACTTGACAGGATCCTAACAAGGGAGCTTGTGTATCCGAGGGATTTGTCTAGAGCCTGTTCTTTTATCGACTTTTTCTTTCGCTGGTTTTTTTCTACTGGATGCCACAGGTAGTTTCCTATACAGAGCGACCACATGTCAACACAAGGAGGGGCTATTGAAAATTCGATATGGTTATGTCTCTGTATATTTAATTTGTCGTTTATTACTATGAATAAAATGCGTATGATAAAATTACCGGAAGGCAGGGTTTTCCTCACATCTTCAGATTGTACGGATATTTAACCCGGATTTCTGTAGGCTTCTGTCGAATCATGTCAGATGGCATGGAGTAAATTCGAAACGAGAATCGACAAAAGGTGAAGGACGGGGTAGACAAGAAATTCCCGATAAAACCCAACGGCCAACGGCAATTTGCGTTAGGTTTCCCAGTTGCGAAAAATCGGGATTAACCCTGCCGGTAGTCGAAGCTACATCAGTGGAGGGAAGAATGGTGTTCGGCCACTACACCACTGCGAACCTTATCTCTTTGTAGAAAGGCGAAGCCATATTGACAGATGTATCAAAGCAATCCAAAAGTGCTTGAACTAGACAAGTGCAGTTTTGAGGGCGGTGGGGCCGCGATGGTCGAGCAGTCAAATCATTCGTCTGTTACCGCGACGATCCAGGTTCAATCCCATGCAGTTGAACCCCGGAATTTCGCATGTGTGAATTGTGCTGGGCTATGTCTCTGATCAGTGGGTTATCCCTGGAACCCTCGCTTCCCCCGACACATCATTCCAGCGCTGCTCCACTCCAGGGCCACATTCCATGTCACAGTAACAGGGACGATGACAGTCTACAGGTCCCAGGTTGAAATGCCAGTAACTCGGTGGCCTGTACCTCTGCCAAAATGTGCATTCCTAATACGATGTTATTGTTATTGGTGGGTGGTTTCCCTCATAGCCTAGGTAATTACTGTGAAGTGACTTTTCAAATTTCTCAACCTAAAGGGATGGAAATGTATAAAATTTGTTCATAATGAACATCTGACATACCTTGGAACCGACGGGCTTTCGTCATTATTTTCACTCCAATGTGCCACTCAAACAAATCCATATAAAGCAATGTCAATGTTTTTCGAAATTTGACTCTTATGAGTTTTTAGTAGATAAATAAACTCTGAAAACATCAATTGATTTCTACGCTTTTTTCGAAACGAATATGGATAAAATACTCAATGACAATCCTAGAGAATGGTATTTGCCAACTTTATGAGTAAATATTTATCCAGAATTAGTAATTCGTTACGCATGATCTCTTGCGCCGCAGTTAAATGCACGAGGTTCCGGCGTCAGAGATTGTGCCTCAGAAGTTCGTAACACTGGAAACAATTTTGTTTGAAACGTTGGCTAAAACTACTGTCTAGGATTGCTATTGATTAATTTTCGCGAATTGGCTTCAAGAAACCTACAGTTCTAGATTATTGCTTTTAGCGTTAAATTATATACCACGCCCTCTTAAGAGAATTAAACGAAGTGAAATGTTACTTCGATGAATCCTCGATATTCAACATACCTTTTTATTTATAAAGCTACTTTCCGCTTCAGTGTGATGAATACATAAACACTAGAGAACATTTATTTCCAGGATAATTCCGCCCGTTTAGAAGGAACAAATAGGCCTATTACTATTATTTATAAATCGCCACAGATCGAACCTAATGGACTAGCGTCCTGAATCTTACTTTACATTTACTACAAAAGTGTCTAAATAAATTCCAGAATTTTTCGAAGTTTAATCCTAAGGTGATTAAAACATAAAATTTGTTTTCAATTTATCCTCGATATTTATAGAACCAAAAGTTGTAGCTGTAATTTATATTTATAAGTATTGTTTGTTTACCAACGATGACAATGTAAATATATTAGAAAAGTGTTTTATAATATTTTTACTGGAGACAGCAAACTGTATTATGGGACCAACATGGTTTGTAAACCCTTTACGTAAGGCGATCCGAAAAGCGATTTCACCGGAAAATAATTAATAAAGAGATACATTTTGTAAACCCAACGATATGTAATATGTTACAAATATATTTGTTAACTGACCTGAATACATTCGTGCAATATTTGTATTTTAAGAATACTGCTAACAGTAAAATGCATGCTGCAAGTAGTACTCGCGGACATAGCTGCGAGCGGACAGCTTCTTTGATTATAATTATTTTTCATTGAAAATGTCTGTAAATGTACCACGTTTTAAAACGGACGAAAAAGAACAAAGTAATTTATCCTAAAAATACTAGTAAGATTCAAAACGAAAAAACGTGGAGCGCATGCAGTAGATAATTAATGCACACAGAGTTAATTAAAGCCACTAACAGTTTTTTTAGCACTGCAAGTTATATGAGCAGTATTGTGAATTTTCTCAACGACAGCTATTCTACAACTCCTTGCTCTTATCTATTGCATGCGTACCACGTTTTCTGTTCTAAATGTTACAAGTTATTTTATAGGATAAATTATTTGATACTATTCTGTAACCGTTTCAATTACGTGGAGATATTTTTTATTCAAATTATAATTTTCTGCTATTTAGTCGCGTGTGTGAGTAAAATTTTGCCATCAGTTCTGAGCTGTGTTTAAAGTTTCAGTTCTCTATCTAATCGTGAAGTTAGTTGATCGATGTTTATTAATTAAAAATTATACATATATGCATTCATTTATTGTATTAATCATGTTTTTCCGCGATTGTTTCAGAATGTTTCCTCTTGTGTTGTGTTACCATCCTGTTCTTATCTATGTTTGAAGTTCTAAGTCTCTAGCTCGTCGGGAGTTTAGTTTATAATTGATTGCAAAATTGGTTTCAGATAAACAAACAGACAAGAAAGTTCCATTGCTTTCCAGTTCAGAGCTGTGTTAAAGTTTGAAGTCTTTTGATCATTGCTACCCTCTAGATCATTGTTACCGAACAAACAGTCATGAAAGCAAATAAAAAAGTTGTAAAAGGCTATGAAACATTGTGATACGTGGATTGGCAGGATACGTTTCAAACGCATCGTATCGATATATATATATATATATATATATATATATATATATATATATATATATATACTCATTGATTGAGGTCTCTGCTTCTCTTCACGCAGATTTACAGCCATATTAAAAGGGAAATATAGAAGATCATAGGCCAGGCCCGTATTAAGGGACTAATCCTAAAAAACGGAAACAGTTTCCGGTAATATCCTGTAGCTTATTTGTATTACTAGGTAGTGTTACATTTTTACTTTTATAATTCGTAATCATCAGTGAAACAAATTGGCGTGCTTAAATAACGCTGTTTACACACTCTCGTATTTCACTAACAGAAAGTTAACAAAACATATTGGTTTATGGTTTATAATAAAATAGAGTGTATAAATTGTAATTATAACAACATTGACAGTGAGACTGAATCGCATGCTAGGATGTGTGAAGTTTGGTTAATAGATGCATGCATTTAGGCATTTCACTGGAGTTATGTTAACTTGAATTATCTTTCTTTTACAGTCATTTCATATTTGTAATAAAATCTATAGTGTGTGGAAGCAATAACATTCCACTTTGTTTCAACATTTGTAGCGGTTGTTTAAGGAGAAGTGTAAACAGTCTTCGATCTTGACAAAAAAAAATCAATATTTACAGCCACATACATTTTGATCTAGAGTACAGTAGTGTGTTTCAACGTACGTGGTGATACCCTGCCTCTGTCCATCTGTCAACTCCCCAATTCAACATTTAAAGAGTTAACATTTATGTATTTATGAATATTGTTTCTGCCCTCTAACTGGATTCCGATTAACTCGTTTCTTCCAGGGGACTTATACTAGAAACCGTACGGATTCTTAACCTGCTAGACTTCAGTCAAGTGGTGAACTCGAATGCTTTTTAACGTGCGTGAGATTTGCTATGCTGCGGAAACATAACGTTTGAAGGTAAGCCACCTCACTGCTCGATGTGGACATCTTCATATGATTCTATAATCGTAACTGACTAGCTAAAACGTAGTGGTAGATTCTTAACTGCCTGATGAACTAGTTTGCTTAATACAGTATTACGTTGAATGAAATTTCGATTTAGTTTAAAATCCTTAACGGCAATGTAGCAATAAACAACATAAAATTTGTGCTCACAGTCGTGTGCGAGGCGGCCAAGTTACTTGGTTTGAACCACTCGATTTACAGTCCGAACACTCAAGTCGACTGAAACTAAAAATAAAAATTCAATACTTTTTAAAATAAAAACAACGTTTATTCTTTATTGTTATGAGCCTGCAATGTCTTTATCCACTGTGATTTTTTTGAGTTTGGTATATCAGTTGGTTTTAGTGTAGTCGTTAAAACAGAAACATGCAAAATATAACTATAACAAGCCATTACACGAAAACTATGAGAGATAAAAAAATTTCATACTAGCAAAATGTAGTCACATTTTGTGTCTAAAATAAGAAAAAAATATCTGGTACAAATAAAAAATAGCGATGAAAATTGCCATAGGCCACGCCCTTAACAGTTCTGACGACACTTTGTGCATTGTATGTGCCTGCAAAAATGTAAATCTAAATATTTTCTATGTATGATGGAATTGACATATTTAAGAGCCGAACTGTTTCAGTACCTTATACGATCTTTATACAAGGACAGTTACTGTGTAACAATCGTTACGCCGATAGTTTGTATTATATAAGTGATAATACTGCGTGACTGTATTTCAAGTGTCTCGTGACTCTCTTTACACAAAGATCGTGTCCCAGGGAGTTATGAGTAAAGCGCAAGAAAATGGCTGATATTTTCAAGTTACGTTCTACAACCATCCTCGCAAGGAAACAAATTCGCTTGTATATGACTGAGAAAGAGACAGAATTACATTATTTTATATAATACGTTTAATGTATTATTGCTCCTAGCATACTAACTTATACTGCCACCGCAAACGGCAAGTTAATAACGTCCGTGTTCTGCAATTCCTTGGTCCAACTAGATACGAGTGCAATCGATGTAATAACTTTTAACCGGAAATCTAAAAAATAACAGATACGACTTAGAAGTTAGTTTTACGCAAACATTTAGAAAACAATATAAAGACAGTTGCTAGTGACTATCTGTATTGCTGTTGCTTTGAAAAGACAGTCACAGGTGATAATAGTTCCCAGAGATGAATTTACAGAATATACAACCTGGTTTATGTAAGTATTTTGTTGTTTTTGTTTTGTTATATGATACCGTAATATTTGGTTGACCTTACATAAATTTTATTTGAATTTACATTAAATGTCGTTCTGAATTAAAAAATTATTTATTAATGCAGTGGCAAATCTTGAATTTGTATCCGCCGAGAAAGACGATCTTACAACAAGATTGAACATTAGCTAACTGAGACATTTTTATAAATATATGACTTCGTAAATACAAATTACATTTATGAATAAACGTTTCTCAGCTTTGACATTTGAAGTAAATATGTTTGCTGCTGAAATTGTTGTATTGGAAATGCTGTTGTCTAGTCGGTAAATCATTTAGTGTATTAAACATTTTTATATTCTACTAATGGTCACAAACTTTTCCAAGTAACTCTATATGCTATATGTGTATATACAAACAATTTTGCACCAATACTATACTTGTGTTTGGTTAGATATAGTTTCGTGTATATATTATTTGCATCAAAAAATGTAATTTAATGTAAATCTAAGTACATTTTCAAATATACACTGCATATTTGGTTCGTTGAACAACGTGAAATGTGTAGCTGACGATTCGTATTTTGTTCAGGCAACAAAAAATTTTATTAGGTAAAAAAACGTGTTTCGCAGTATTCTAACAAATATTTGGCAATTAAAAAGTTAATGATTATATACGTAGCATAATATGGTCACAAAAACTAAGCGCTGGTGAGGAGCAGTGCCGGAATGATAGGGCAGGAGAAACGGAGATCCCCGAGAAAACCCGCCGACCTACGACATCTTCGGGAACGATTCCCTCATGCGCAAATTCGGGGACCGACCCTCCTATGAGAATTCGAAAGTACTTTATCATCCAATGAACGAATTTAATTTTAAGTTAAATTCTGTAGTTGCCAAATTACTGAAACAATAGTGTTTAGTACTATACTTGAAATGTGTAAAATGTCATATTCTACTTTCTGCCAATGTCACTTGTAGGAATTAAATAGAGAATATAAATTATCACAAAATTAGTATTTATCCTAAATTGCGGGTGATGTTTTATCTTAATAACGTAAAGTTACTAACTTACAGCGCTGTGGTGAGCTCATAATCTCTCTTCTGCGCTCCAGGACTTCCAGAACTCCTTGATAGAACTCAGCCATCCCTTATGTCTGAACGCGACACTCGCCTCCCACTAAAACTACACGGACAGAGGGTCGACCCGGGTGTTAGTACTTGGGAATCACGTCGTTAGTCCGCGTGTTTTCTCCGGGATCTCCAGCAATCCCGCACCCTCGTTCAGGTGCTGCTCAGACATCATAACATCCCTCATCAGCTGCGAAAACCTTGCTGTAATTTGTTGACAGAATTGTCCTCTCAATTATCCCACGAAGAGGTGCAGATGGACTTGCATGTATAGTGTATACATGTGCTCGCATTACCGCCCCATTACCGGCACAGACCACTGGCTCGATCGAGCAGGGACACAGGTGGGATCAATCCTACTGATGTATGCCCACAAGGGATTTCAGTCTCCATAGAGGAGCCACCAGCTACTCGTGGGTATTAAGGCGCCCGACTGGTGGTCGTGTGTTTGTGTGAGTGAGGCACAGCGTCAAGGGCGATGCTGACCGGCTCATCTGGTGCGGTATCGCTTCTACCGCAAGACACTGAAACGACGTGCAGTGGTATCGTAGATCACTCGCCTGACTGACACTTTCAGTGGTGACCCCATGTTTTTATTGGTGGAAATTTTTAATTAAAGTCCAATACACCACTCTATTGTAGTTTCACACGAATCCCTTCAGTAGTTGTTTAGATATAGTATATTGAAAAAACCGTTTTTAGCCATTTTGAGGTGCTCTGAAATGGTCTATCTAATTAACGTGATGTTTTGAAACTACTATTCCGAGGTCGTTTGAAATGTTTGTTCTTTTCGTAAATCCACACATTAGATAAACGTTTAGTAGATTCTTAGATAAAAGCGTTCTGCTAGCACGCTGCAACGCTGGCT
Organism: Medauroidea extradentata; assembly: GCA_003012365.1. Classification (NCBI taxonomy): domain Eukaryota; kingdom Metazoa; phylum Arthropoda; class Insecta; order Phasmatodea; family Phasmatidae; genus Medauroidea; species Medauroidea extradentata. The sequence goes on along the minus strand of PNEQ01100637.1, from coordinate 40,966 downwards.
ACAAGGCAGGCAGGCGGGCGACTTAAAGACAGGCCACCTGCATAACCCGCTGAGCCATGTGCACAGCTTCCACAGTTACAGACAATTCTTAGGGAAGGCTGATTTTCACGAAAAGAATTTTGTCCTAATCATTCGAAAGTTACTAAACATGACTTATATTTGCTTAGGAAGAAGATTCAAAGAATTTATGACGTGTGAATTTTCATTTCATGTTTGCCACTACTCGTTAATATATTAAAGCTTTCAAAAAAGGCGGAAATGGTTGTTTACCGTGTTCTTTTTATGTAAGTAAATCTTAGCGCAGTATATTTTAAAACGTATATGTGGGTGAAATATAACTTTGTGTTTAGTATAACGTTATAAGAGTTAGCGCGTCATAGAAGCGAGTTGTCGGCTAGAAGATTGCACGCCAGTCAGTGACTTGCTCCTAGAGGCTAGGTAGAGGCGATATGTGCTTGCTATGTCGTCCTTATAGCTTCGACACTTCTAGACCTGGAACGCAGAATACATCCTTCCAGGCGGCCGCATTCTCACAGCGACGGCTTCACTCTAACGGTCACTCTAGACCCGATGACTATAGTTGTCCACAGCCTCACTGCTATCACGTCCCACTGGGCCTGACGACGCACAGTGGGCTGGATTCTCTAATCATGGAGCAAAAAATACGAAATTCAAACATTTTCCCCCAGGCTCAATGACTATCTCATATTTTTGTAGTGGGTCTAGTGTGCACTTGTGCAAGATATTGTAATATTTGAATGTTTTTTGTTCCCAGGGTGGCTAGCAGAATATGACAGTTTTGAGAGCTCCCAACTGGTTGGGTTTGACGCTTACGCATAGCAAGATTACCAGTACCGGCGATTCTTTGCTACACTTAAAATCCTAATCAAATTTGCTACAAAGCTATGTACAAGCGAACGTAATATTTTAGTATCTGAGGAAAGCAGTAACGTTTGAAACTGTCACTGTTTTAACACATTACTCAGCAATTAAACAGGATTTTAAGACAAAGGCCACAAAAGGCCACGAAACTTTTTGTGCCAGACTATAGTCCAAACATAGCTGTAACATGAGTCATCACAGTTGCCTGCCCCCGCCTGCCCTGCGAGGATACAAATAAGAAATACTGATTGCCAGTGCGTTACCTGCACCCGGCATCGCCAGTCAGTGTCCTGTCCTTACAAGTCATTGAAACAACGTTTCTAGAGCGGTCGTTTCAGTTCGCGTATTGATATAATACTTCTCGGAGTAAAAAACGTATGTGAATGAGTTTTGCAAACTATTTTATTTGATATACTTAGCACATTTAGTGGACTCCTGATCAGCAGCAACAACAGAACAGGGTTTCTTAAATAAAATGTCTGATTCATTATTATGTTTCAAATCAAATTAATGTTTTGCTATTGAGTGACTTAATGCACGCGGCACTTTCTAGTAATGTACTACGGTAACGGGTGTTGTCGCGTTGGCAGCTTGTGCTCCTGCTGAGAGTAGCAGATCTCGACGCCAATGTATACCACGGTAGTAAACAAAACAACATAACTTACAAATATAGAAATTGGTTAATATTTTCAATAATACAAAAACATGCTGACACGAAGGCAGTTAGGAGTGCTGATGCTTCACTCAAAAATATTTAAAGCTTTTATCAGTGTTATAAACGAGTATAGGTTGACTGAATGTAACGAGTTGAAGAACGTTCTAAATGACGTTTTTTAAAAAGTAAGTTACGTTAAAATGTGAAAAGATTGCAACCGTGGTGGTAAGAGATTAGAGAGGAGGAATTCATCATGGTTGGACACGGATGTAGCTTTATTCACACATGAAGAAGCCGGTTCCTAGAACAATGAATTATTGAATGAAATTCCAACCCGAGACAGAAAATGTGGTCGCCCAAAGGCACTATTTAGCGAAGCACGCGAACGTACTAGAAAAAACTTGTTAAGAATGCAGCGGATAAACTATCCACTCCTGAAGCTGTTGGTGTTTTATCTACACGCTTGCGAAGGAAAGGAAACCGAGCTTGTTCAGCATGTGTGAAAATTATTAGCAGTGGCAGTCCACAGGCTTCAAAATGAATGTACTAGTCATTGGCGAAACCCAGCAAACATCGCATTCCGTCCTCAAATGAACAAGCCCTATCACCTCTAATAGAAGCTAAACTGTCGGAACAAGCCTACAATGTAATACGATTGTCTGCGAAAGCTAAACAAGCTGACATATACCCTAGTTACGGGATGTTAGTGAAGGTAAAACAACTGACCTATCAGAGTAACATTCAACGCTCCGAAGTTCTTTGCTAAGTTCCGTTACAAGAGTTGTTGGACCACACAGCCAAAAGAATACTACAAAATATCCCTGAACGTCTTGAGAGAGAGTTCAATTTGATCTGCAAGTGGGGCTTTGATGGATCATCTGGACAATCTTAGTATAAGCAAAGGTGGGAACGTGAGTCGTGTAGTGATGAACGTATTTTTATTACATCACTCGTCTCTTTAAAATTAGTGGGTAAATGCAGCGAAGTCTGGAAAAATCATCGTCCTAATTCAACACGTTTTTGTAGACCCATTCAACTTCAGTTCATTAAAGAAACAAAAAATGGCATCTAAAGTGAAGAGCAGTATATTCAACGCTAAATTTATGAATTGCATACATTCAAGGCAGTAGCAGTTGAAGTACACTTTGCTGTGCAGCTGACAATGCTTGATGGCAAAGTGTTGTGTGAATTAACTAAAACAAGTACACTGCAGTGCCCCATTTGAAAACAGACATCAAGAGGTTCATCTTCATGGACTCTGTCAAAGCATGCAGACGAAGCTATATTAAGATTTGGCATTTCACTACTCCATGGCTACATTAGATTCTTGGAATTTGTGCTGGCTTTATCTTATCGACTGGGTATGTATAATTACTATTCTAATTAAACACTAGCTTTGCCTGGAGGCTTCACCAACCTTAGATTTTGATTTCCGTTAGATTAAAATTAAACCAGCGTTTTCTCTCTGCTCAGGAGCTTTAGTTATACCCTGCTGCTTTGCTCGGCCAAGATTTCAACTTCTGTGTTTGTTAGATCAAAGTATTTTACCTAGCTTTTCCAATTACATGTACAAATTCACCACTTCTTCTCATCGTTTGCACCACTACTTTAAATAAGATTTTAAATGCTTACAAGCGTTGTGTGTGTTATTATGTTTCCCTTGTACCAGCGAGTTTATCCATGCAAAGTGTTAGCAGATCGAAAATATTAGTGTTTGTTGCCCGCAGATTCGTTCTTAATGAAAAATAATGTGTCATGGAGTAGGTAATAAGTAGAATCCCTTGGCTATGTTCAGCAGTAACTTGAGTTTTGTTACTGTTATATTGTTTTCAGGTTTAATTTTCATTTATAGGTTATTTAATTTTGTCAGTGTAATAAATTTGTGTTTAGTCTAAAAGGCATGTGTACACAGTATGGCCAAGTAATTTCTGTTGTTTAATTTTCATTTTGCATTTCAGTTTCTATACTAGGCCTATAGGCACACCTTTATGCCTTTGCTGTTATCGGGAATGTATTTTAAACTAGAACGTAAAATGTAGTTAGGTCATATATAAGTTTGTATTAGTTAGTATATTTTTACAGGCAAAGGGAAAAAAAATCCCCGGAGATGTAAACGATCCTGAAGTTCGGCATCAAAAAGAAAAAGTGCTCCAGAGTAAAAAATAAAAAAAAGCTCATGTTTTTACATCCAGATCGCTCAAAACAAGGGTTTGGCTCCACCACAGATGGAAACACTGCTAGGCGATTCTTTGCAGACCCAACAACAGAGCATCAAAAGCTACAGGTGTAGAGAAAGAGCTCTTAAGGAAGTTTTCTGTCATGTTGATTGCTTTAACTAGTGGGCATAACATTAACATTGGCCAATTCGAGACCTACTGCAGAAATACACTATTTCTCCACAAAAAACATTACAGCTGGAACGAGATAACTCCAACTGTTCACAAAGTCTTGGAACATGGATAATTGATTATAAGCAGTGCAGTCATACCAATTTGACAATTTTCTGAGAAAGCACAAGAATCGCGGAACAAAGACGTAAGAAATTACCGACAATTTTTTACCCGAAAATACAGTAGAACACTGCACTTTCGCAACTTGTTTTACAGACTGTTACTTTCATCAGATCAGGATATATCGTCCGCTCGTAAGCTACCAAATAAAAGTGTACACAAATTCCCAGAGGGAATACAAAACTACTTAAAATGTATTGTTTCCTCTGAGGATTGTGAAAACGAAGTAGACTCTGAAATCTGTTTTGACGACAGTGACACATCTGAAGAACCTGATGTTTAAATAAAATTTTATTTTTCTATAGTAGCTCAGCTATGTAACTTAAATGTTATACTTCAAATGACATATTTATTGGAAAGTAGTTCCATGTGAATTATATATTGCAACGTGTGCATTTTAATATTTGAATAATGCTTTTATTTGATCATATTCAAGTATGTGTAATACATAATATTGTGTCTTTAAGTAGGTGTTTGTACATTTGCTGTAAACTTGCAATTTTTGTACAGCAAATTCGTGTTTAGAAATTTTTATCATATATATGTTATACAACAGGCATATTACATTATTGTTTTTATTGGTAACAATTTTTTTAGTACTATGTTAATCTACTTAGGCTCACTAACATGCCTATTTCTTAAGGATTTGTATGCTATAATTATTTCAGAGCCCCTTCTTTTATGTCACTAGGCAAAAATAAAAATTTAAAATTGTGTGTTTTCTCATTCTGTAACAAAAGACTCAAATCTGTGTCAAATATCAGCTTGATATCACAAGTACGAAGTGCAGGAAGATTTTTTGCACCATGATTAGAGAATCCAGCCCACTGTGCGACGGTAGGAGGTGAGTAAGGAAATTTGTTATCTATGACATTTTCGAAAAAAAAAAAAAATTGTCTAATTTGTTTAAGATAAATTTTTTCCGTAATTTCTGTAGTTGTGCTAAAATAAAGACAGCTACAAGGTTTGATAGCCTATGCCATTAACCAAATTGTTAAGTGAGAATGTATTTTTTTGCGCATCATGGAACATGTATTTTTACTTCATAAACTTATGCAGTGTGTTCTGAAGAAAACGTCTAGCAGTATTTACATTCTTTCCAAAACGATTATAAGTGTAATAAATTAAGACGCCATAACGTATTCTATTAGTTTATAACACATTTGTGTGATGTGGTATCAGTAACCAAATCTAATAGCAGTACATGTTTTAAAGAACTGATTTTCTCAGCAAAACCTGTAATAACACATTTTTTTTGTTTGCGTACAAAATTAATATATTGAAACAGTGAAATAACAATAACACATTATTTTATTGCATAGCATGTCGACTTAATAAAATATTTAACTCATATATTTAGTTTCGGAGCAAGAACATTTTCACTACAAATCTCTCGTATTTCTTCTTTGAGCGACGTTCATTAAAATTTGATCGCATCTAATTATTCCTTTTCATTACCGTTACGCACATAACATTCTTGTTAATGTATTATGATGGTATGTTACGTCGAGTAAATATAAACAAGTTTTGTAGTGCTCGGGAGTTGAACCCACAACCAATAATGTAATGGTTAGAGCAATAGTAACTAGATATTTGTGAAGCGTATGATGTACTCAGCGCTATGTTGCCACATTGGGAGGGTAAAGTGTCACCATACAACATTTTCGTCTCCAATTTATCCCAGTTTTCGCGTGGTACCCTTATCACACAACCGCTTTTAGTTAACCTATATCGTTTGAAGTATCGTCGACGTAGTTTGTTAGGCATGGTACTCGTGGTTCAGAAGAGAGGAAAGAGAAACAGAGTCGACAGAGGAACCATATAAACATTCGCCTGACTCAACTACATAAAATAATTTAAATCCGAAACAAAATTGACCGGACCGTGAATCGAACCAGTGTCTTTTCTTCGAATGTGTATGTAATGTCAGTTCACATAGAATAAAACTCTTTGTAATACATATTAGTTCATGGAGTAATTTATTGCTTAATGGTTTTATATATAGTCCTATTAAATCTACCATTATTTGTGTAAATCTACGAAACTTTGTTATAACTTATTGTGGAGTAACGGTTTCTGCTGGAAAGCGAAGGAAAATGACAATTACCTGACGATAACTCATCACATCACAGACCAAGCACGTGTTCTATTGTTAATTAGTTCATTTTTCACACACTGACATACATCTTCCATGTTGCCTCGAAGTATATGAGTTTCCTGAAATAATCCTATAGTTATTTTCCTACTTCATTTTCCAAAATAAATAACGTAAGCAACAACAACTTTGTTAATCTTTCGGTCGTTAAGGCACATATGAATTTGAAAAATTAGACATTTAACCGATAATCTTTATTTTCAATCGAATTCTATTTCTCAAGACTTACTTTAATTCGCTTGATGTACTCACAGATAAGCGGTATCAGATTTCCTTAATAAAATCCTCAAAACATTTAATCTAGAATAAAACCTTGGTCCAAAAAAATATCACGGAATTAGTACAAGTTTGATAAAGAAATTTACGTACATGCAGTGATATCTCAATAGATTTGTAATCATCAGTAGGATATGGACTGTTACAAGTAAGGTAGATATTTATGTCATTGTACGCTATTTGCAACTACCAGTTAAATAAAACTTTTTCAGTACTAACTTGCATTGCATTCAGTTTACCGGCGCATTCAAGAGCGATCGAAACAACCTGTGCAAACCAATAACAGAAACAGGTATCTTATAATATGCGCTTCAGCACAACTTTGATACTATATGTAAAGTAATTTTTCGTAGTAAGAAACGTAGTACAAATGACGATTATTTTGTGAGGTATGATATATACATTTAGCTTACTCTATTTATTATTTTACTGTTGTTATTTTGGCAGAGGATTATAAACGCAGGTATTCTCATATCCAAATATCTTAAAAACCTGAAATGTTTCAGTTGGCAACACCTGATATTGGTCTGCTGGAGTAAGACTCGGTGGGGAATTAATGTATTAACATTTATAAATGATCACCTTACTATTCATATAGTAGTTAGGTTATATGTTATTCAACTCAAACTTTTTTTGTACGACGGGTCATAAAATCAAAGAAGTATTTTCAAAAGTGATCCAGAATTTTTTGTGACATAATAACTGAAAATAATGCGTAAAATCTGTCCAAGAAGAGGTGAGCTGTCGTTGAGGAGGCGGATCACAGGACATTTCAATATATTTATATTATTTTATAATTGTTCGTATAGGGTATGTTACGTAGACATACACTGTGACTATATTTTTTGTAACTAAAATTTTTTAGCTTTCATATTTTTTTTTTTTGTAAAATGGCATGTCAAAGTCCAATTTTGCATAAAATAGTTTTATGCGTATAAAGCATACTGGTTGCTTAAAGATATGTGTGAAACCGCATAGATTTTTTTTATAGTATACAATATTTCAGGAAATTGGAAGATTTATTACTAATTCAGTAACTTCTTAAATATACAAAAATATTCAGTGTTTCGTTTGTACATAACTTTTGGTAGTTCGTAACACTGTTCTACAGAATAAATTATTTCATTTTCGTAATTTCAGTTGTCTTCCTGTTAACGCATGAAACAGTTTTATTCAAATTTGGACATGTCATTATACAACAAGAAGGTATCAACATACTTCATAAGCCTACTTTTCTTAATGTTGGTGAAAATTAATTCTGAGAGTTAAAATCGTTTAAGTACAGCTAGCAAGTTTAAATAATAATATTAATATTTACAAATGATATACAAAATACACAAAAGTTAAGTCAGAATGCTAAGCAGTGTGGGTGTATTAAGAATAATAAAATACAAAAAAATTATATTTCTTCAGATATATCTCAAATCATTCTAAATAAAAAAATTATAATGGGAACGAAAGACGGAAAAATGTAATAAAATTTCAAGTCAACTTACCAAGTTGTGTATGTGTACGAAGGTGATAAAAAATAGGAATATTTTATTTTCGTCATTTGAAACTAAAATTATGACCGCATTTGTGAAAATATAAACACAAATTGAATAAAATATACAAAACTTAAGTCAACTTTATAATCAGCATATGTAATAAATCTAATAAAATTGAGGAAAATGTTTTGTAATGTATGTAATACAATGCTAAAAATATAATAATGGCAGCAATTTCGAAAACATTAACATAGTATGATTGAACTACACAGAAGTAAAGACAGCTTTATAGATAGTAGGCTATATGTGGACCGTGTTTCATGTATTTCTAAAAATATTCCTCATATATGTCATACTATGCTAAACATACAAAAATTGGCCATCATTTTGAAATTGTATATACAAGTGTGAACGAAATGAATGAAAGTAAATTCATCCTACTATATGCTTTATGTGTACCAAGTTTACTGAAATTATAAAATACGATTCCTTAGATATCTTTCTCAATCGAAGAAATGTTAAAATTGCCACCATTTTGAAAATATGAAACGGGCATAAACAAAATACACAAAAGTGAAGTCATGTACTAAGTACTACAGGATGTTTCTTAAATAGGGGGACAAACTCCGCTTGTGTGTTCCTCACGAAAAACTACGGCAAAAACATATTTTGCACTTTTCACCTAAACGCAATATTAAGGGAGTAATGGGCCTCTGAACATCGAATTTTAAAACAGTATTTTCCCAAAATATCGGAAACTAATTTACATAAAAATACAATGTTTTCAGCATTGTTTAATGCTATTGGGATCTGCAAACCAACAGAAAATGCTGGTTGAAACCTTCCGCCCTTTGAAAATAGCAGGGGTGGCTATCCTCTAATTGCATATAACTTTTTTTACCGTCCGGATTTTCGACATCTGAAGATGGTTTATCGAGTAATGTTACCTGTCTAACAAAAAAGTTCCTCTTGTTGCAATAGTCTAGGACTCATAGTTTTCTTTCAAATCACAACTGAAGCTACAGCGATAGAGTTCCCGAAACAATGGTATCGTGAGTTAGAAACATGTAGGTAACGTTGAATGTGCACCATCAACAATTCAAGGAACACAACAAAATAAACACATGAACGCACTATTGCCTATGCTGTATGCTGTGTATCTAAGTGCAAAACACGGGACTTAGGAGCATTCTTAAATGACGATATGCAAAAAAAGGTCGGTTTGGATGGAAACCCATCACACGAAAAGGGATAGGTATAATCTTCACTGAAACCTTTAAAACGCAAATATCCCATTTTTTTTGGTTCCACAAAATTAATTTTACAATACAAGTTTACCAGGAAGCCATTTAGTTTTTTTGTACATGACACCTTATTCTAGAAAGGATAATTAATGTGTTTTTGTTCAAAAATGTTCTGAATCTGTAGATACCAACAAGTATAATTTACAAGTAAAGGGAATTAATTGTAGGGTTAAAACTTCAGGCATTAATTTTTGTTTGTCATGTTTGGCACAATTCCCGATCCGCAAAGAATAACCTAACAAAATTATGCACTTCTTTGTTTTCTAATGTACGAATGAGGTGTCTTATTTTTGTATAATACGTAATTTTTATATGGTTTGTGTAATTGACCCAGGCGTTACTGACTGTGTGATGTGAAACACTAAATAATACCTAATTTTGGAAAATTAAGGGTTGCAAAAACCTATGTTGCTAAATGTACTGGTAGTCCATAAACATTGATATAAGTGGCAATCAATAACAAGCACATAAAAATTACCGTACAAGACTTCTGTTTACTTGACCTGCCCTCATGGGGGTAGCTCGAAAAGGTTAGCATCTATTGTAAGGTATTACATCAGTAAGGTTACGTGTTTATTCCTTGGCATTTCTGTGACACACGGCACAGTCATCAATGCTTGATACAATGCTGCTAAGTGATGTAGGCAAACAATGCATGAAATGTTCAAAATGATCACCCCGACAATCTGCACATACACGAACACGTCTCATCATGAATCTGCGAACACGACCAAAATGCCTCGTTGACCACGAACCGTTTCACATGCTTCAAAATTTGAAAACAAAAAAGTGTATAACTTTGTTAAGTATTTCGGAAAATGTGCCATACATGGAAAACTAAAATGAATGCCTGAAGTTTTCATATTACAATTAATACTCTTTACTAGTAAATTATACTTGTTGGTGTCTACAGAATCAGAACTTTTTTAAACAAAAAACACATTAATTTTTCTTTCTCGAATAAAGTGTAATGTACAAAAAATGGCTTTATAGTAAACTTGTACTGTAAAATTCATTTTGTGGAATAAAACACAACATTTGGATATTTGTGTTTTAAAGGTTTCAGTGAAGTTTCTACCTATCCCTTTTCGTGTGATGGGTTCCCATCCAAACCCCCATTTTTTTTGCATATCTTCATTTAAGAATGCTCCTAAGTCCTGTGTTTTGCACCTAAGATACATAGCATACAGCATAGGCAATAGTGCGTTCATGTGTTTATTTTGTTGTGTTCCTTGAATTGTTGATGGTGCACGTTCAACGTTACCTACATGTTTCTAACTCACGATACCATTGTTTCGGGAACTCTATCGCTGTAGCTTCATTTGTGATCTGAAAGAAAACTATGAGTCCTAGATTACAGCAACAAGAGGACCTTTTTTGTTAGATAGGTAATATTACTCAATAAACCTTCTTCAGATGTTCGAAAATTCGTACGATAAAAGAGTTATATGCAATTAGAGGCTAGCCACCCCTGCTATTTTCATAAGGGCGGAAGGTATCAACCAACATTCGCTGTTGGTTTGCAGATCCCAATAGCATTAAGCAATGCTGAAAATATTGTAGTTTTATGTCAATTAGTTTCAGATATTTTGGGAAAATACTGTTTTAAAATTCGGTGTTCAGAGACCCATTACGCCCTTAACATTGCGTTTAGGTGAAAAGTGCAAAATATGTTTTCGTCATGGTTTTTCGTGAGGTACAGGTATGCGGAGTTTGACCCCAAATTTAAGAAACATCCTGTATATATATACAAAGTTTGATGAAATTCGGTCCACTGGTTCGAAAGTTTTTAGTAAGGTGGGGGGGGAGGAGGTGTGGAAACCACACACATACAGTCACACACACAGGCAGAAAGGTGATCTCATAATCGTACTTTTTCCTTTGGAAAGCAGGCTAAAAATTATGAAAGCTGAATAATTTCCATTATAATAAAACTAGTCACGGCGTATGTCTATATAACAAACGTTATCTCGTATAGATACACAAATTACCAAAACAACTAATATTTTCTGTGGACCGCCCTCTTAAGTAAATATTCACGTGCGCTGTCCGGTGTCTGGGCTCAGTGCGAAGACGGGAAAGAGCGGGACTCGAGCCGCCCAAGAAGCGGAAGTGAGTTGGTGGACACCATTTTTTCCTCCCTTCTTCCGAGAAAGACATATTTATTTCCCACCCTGAGAGCAGGATCGAAAGAAAGTATCACTGGCACGTTTCTTCGCGACATGAATTTATAATCACAACGTGATTCTCAGGAAGGGACAACTGCGGCGTGATAACGTGCTGCTGTTTCTACAGCTCGAGGGGAAAAATGGAAGCGTCTTCCGCACTTTGTCTTAAAAGTGTGCTTGAGGTGATAGAACACGTCCCATGGAGGAGGGGTGAAGGGAAGAGCGGGAAAGCACTTCCCAGATAAGAACGGGAGATTCGTCACACGGGAGAAATAAATTATTCCGGACTGCACGATAGCATCGTGTATCTCGGAACTTGTTCGACGTTACTCCCGTGAATTATCGCTGGGAAATAAAATGTTCATTATCACCGTCTTTGGTCTTGATTGGCACAGTCTCTCTCTTTGAAAGCAAGTTGTCTGTAATCACTTGAAAGAGATTTAACTTTTATGTTTGTGGAGACATTTCAGACAGAATAAATCTCTCCTTTACTTCCTTTCTAGTAGGGACTGTCACGTCTTTATTAAGTCGTTGCCTGTCTCGTTTTACATATTCAAAATTCTTGTGCGTATCCTACTAAAAGAAAGAAACCACGGCCAGATTGAAGTGAATAAACTTGTGAGGGCGATAAATGCACTGTGATTAGGTAACCCATATGCAGGTTGGCATAGAAGTTAAGTAAATCAGTAAATGACATGCAGAAATCACTCTGAAAGTATTTACATCTCCGGCAAATCCTGGTGTATTAGTATTAGTTGTAGATAAATATGATAACTGAATTTATATGAGGGTAATGTAAAGAGTCCATATAACTGGTTTTACGAAGTAATCTAATTTAGTAATGTAAAAGAGAAAAAATATCAATATCAGAAGATAATTTATAAAATCTAACAACTGTTTGTCCGTCTGCGACTTTATCTGAGTGTAGTGGCTGTAGTGAATAAGAAAGTATCAGCGGTATTCTTGAAATAAAAAATACTAACATCATCGTCGACAAAGACACTGCTCCACAGAAAGTATCAATAGGATTGTAAAATATACCGACGTATAATTTATTTCCAGATGTCAAATCTTTCCTATGATGTGTAGCAGTAAAACTTATATAAATGTTTATGTATTTTTGTAATAATCATTCCAAAATAAACTGTCCTCGAAATTTCAAATATTTTGGTAAATATCGAAGGTTAATAAACAACAACATTAGCGTACGTATGCAATTGAAGCCAAAATCACGATTATAGCCTGCTGACTTCAAGCTACATCAACGCGTCATAAAAATCACATTTCACCCCTCTACATCCATGAATGGTCTCATATAGAAAAATCTTCAATTAGGTTTACTAGTATTTACGTAGTCATCAACCCGGATCGAAATGCAACTTGCAAAGCTCGGCGGGTTAGACAGATATATATATATATATATATATATATATATATATATATATATATATATATATATATATTGTTTGTAATAACATTCCACGCATTTTAACCCCTTTATGGTTCGAATTTCGAAAAAAATTGTAACATTACGTTTCTAATTTGTTATGGGTGTGTTACTACGAATGGTTATATAGATATGGAATAATAATAATAATAATACAATAATAATTATTTTATTGTGTAGCGATATTAAGGTCCCATGGCCTTGTCTAAGATATAGTACAACTTATCTATTTTGCAGATACAAGTTCTTGTACCTAAATTTAAAAAGAAAGGGAGATTGAAAATAAGGGAACTAATAACACAAAAACCATAATTAAATAATAAGATAATACAAATGGCCCATTATCATAGTAATTTTCCTCACACGTATATGCATACATAACCACACACACACACACAAACTCAAATAATACTGACGAACCAAATTGACCTTTTTTTCTGGCACAAGAAACCCAGTAGATGTTCCTAATAGAACGTTTCGCGCTTATTTTAAATACGCAAACATTTCTCTTCAGAGTCCAGCAGAAATATGAGAGCATTCTTCTACTCCATCTTCCCTTATACCAATTTTCCATGACGTATATTTGCTGGTGAAAACGCTCCCCATGCTCATAAATTACGTCTCTCAGGTACTCGGGAAAGTAATCAAGGTGCGAGTGTAGGAAACTAATTTTTAGGGACATATTGCACTTCATTTGTTTGTATGATTGTAAAAGGTTACTCACAATGTCACTATACATGGAGGACTTAAGATTTCCTAAGAAATTTTGCACAACCGATTTCCTGAGAAATTTTGCACAACACATTTTAATGCACTCCGTGCTTCATTTTCAACTGGGTTCAGCAAGTCCTTGAAATTACCATCTTGCATCAAAGTTCATATTTTGGACCCACAAAAATTCCTTCCTTAATTTTTGCTTCGCTGACACGAGAAAATTTCTCTTTCAAGTGTAGGAACCCTTCACCAATCTTATCCATAGCCTTAACAAATTTTTAAAAAATCCCAATTTAATATACAATGGTGGTAAAATTATTCGGTCAGAGCTAACAAGTGCAGGATCTGCAAATTTTTTTTTGTCCAGACAGTACTGATTCGCGCCTGGTCCATTCCTTTTTAATGTAATGACTAACCCTATCCCTGCTGTCCCACTCGCGCAAGAAACAGCAACATTTAGTATATCCAAGCTCAAACCAGTCAACAGCGCAATTATCTTCAAATCACAACACACAGTCCAACGATACTTGTCATATTGGACTTTTTCCAAGAACATTTTCAGGTTTTCATATGATTCCTTCATGTTGGTTGAAAAAGCCAATGGCACTGAAGGATATTTGTTGCCTTTATATGAGAGGACAACCTTTAAACTGGTTTTTGACGAATCAATGAAAAATCTCCACTATGAAGTTACATGTTCATGATCAAGTTCTTCCATTAACATAATTGTAGTACAGTAACATACCTTTTTCAGAGAATAAATGAACAAATTTTTCGTGGCGGTTACGAAAGGAACACACTTTTGTATCTGCGTGTAAGAGATTCCAACCTTTGAGACGAGAAGCCAAAAGCTCTGCTGAAGTTTAAATCACGGACAAGGTAATATAATTCACCTGAGTTATGAGGTGAGGTTCATTGGGTGAAGTGCTTGACTTAAAAGTGGAATCTACTTCCTCTTGCTGCATTACCGTTTCACAATATTCATCTCCCACAGACAGATGTGCTGGGGGTTGTGGGACAGGTAAATCTTACTGTGTAACACAGGCCAAATAGCAGACGACAAATCAGGGTACTTTACTGTGTGCTTTGACTTACCACTTATACCTTGTATCGTTGCAAGACAGAAGTAAAGGTCAGATGAGTGATCTTTTGGTTCACGCCACACCATGGGAACTGCAAATGCCATGTGACGAGAACCCTTTGTCCAACCCGTCAAACGTTTCACACAGGTTGGACAGCAGACATGAGGAGCCTAGTTCCTATCTTGATAACCTATTTTGCACCCAAAATACAATTCATAACATTTTCCCACCACTTGAGTCAAACTTCGTCTTTGTGTTTGAAATGTTACTTCCCCATACACATTTCCTCGACATATTTACAGCACAGCTGACAAGTTGTACAACAAATGCTCCGTCCATACAGAAGAACGAACACGAAACACATGCGTATACAGCAGGAGTTTCAAGTACACTGATGCAGCAGCAAGGTGCCTGGGGACAAGACCACACACCACAGGCCAGAGGCGTGGACTTGTCAGACATCCTGCTGCTGCTGTTGCGTCAGTAACTTGAGACGCTCGCTGTATACACATATGTGCCGGTGCTGTGAGTCATCCTGTGCAGAATCCTGTTTCATTTGGTTTCACGTGTCACACCTGATTAGTTTTCCCGAGAATAAATCTGCTCAGCTATGCCAAGGGCATAAAGGACGTTAAACATATCCTGATAATGCCAATTTTTTTTTTAAATTGTGTTCACCACATCAGAAAAGTAACATTTGAAATCTTGATCAATTCTATGTCAAATCATAAAGAACCGGTTCTGGTTCTTATTAATGTGAAAGTTAAACTCGGATGTTAACGAATAAAGAGAAAAAAATTGACTCAGCAGTTGTTACGAAATATACACTTCGTGTAATGTTAACTATATATTTAACATTGTTTATTTCAGTGTTGAGGTATCTGTATTTCGGTACTAATCTAGGTTTATTTTATGTTTCCGTACATGTCACTTAAACATGTATGAGTTGTAAAATGTTTACGTTAAAAATTTTGCTACGAACACCGCTCGTCTTTCTTGTGCTAAGAAAAAAATCATTTCGAAAAATTTAGTACCAAAATTGACAACTTCATGTTATTTTCAAATATTCCGTCTGTAAAAATAACCGTGGGTAACGGAGATAACCGGATTGCATATTTAAAATCAGCGTGTAAAGTTCTGTTAGGGACATCTATTGCTTTTCTTGTGCTAAAAGAAATATATTTTATAATTGATTACCAACATTGTCAATTTCATGTTATTTATAAACTATCAGTATCTGTCACAAGAAAACTGTGGGTGACTGAGATAAACGGATTACATATTTGAAATCAGCGCGAAAAGTTCTATTTGGAGCACCTATTTTGTTTCTTGTGCAAAAATCTTGTTGATCAGTGTAATTTAAGAATGAAAAATATTTATTTAATCGTCAAATTTTAGGATTTCCGCAACTCTTAAAAAAGTCAAATTAACCTTGAATTCACGCATAAGACATTTGTATAAGTATACAACTCAAGCGAAAATAAGACAACCCGTAGAATTTAAAATACATAAACGGCTCGTATACTTTGCATACATTTCTCCCGTTTTCGCTCCTGATATTTAGATTTTGAGAAATATCCTTAAATAATTTTTCTAGAAGCAAAAAGCAACTTCATATTTTGAAAGGTTCGGTAGATGCAGATAATTGTTTGAAGCATATATTTTTTATTTAACATCTCACGGGTGAACTTCAAATAACTCTGAAATCGCTTAGTGCGCATTCGTTTGGTTATCTCATTGAATAGGAAATCCCGAAGATATAACTTCAGTTTCGAGCTATATAGAAAATTCATCGAAAACACATTTCACCCCTTCCAATTCATTGTGGTGTAATTTCGAAAATTTACTCTTTAGTCCTTGCCAACGCCCTAAGGTAACTCATTAAATTTTATCTCGAGTGTTTATTCAGGGCCTAGTTTATTTTATAGAATTGACGTCACGAACGGTGGTAGCATTTGAAATTAAATGTTAAGGATTTTACTTCATTTCAAGCCTATTTTAGTTAACTTTGATATTACGCGTAACAAATTTGTAAACTTCATGTCACAGAAACAACAGTTTAAGAGACACGTTATTGCATTTAGTAAAGAGTGAAATATATATATATATATATATATATATATATATATATATATATATATATATATATATATATATATATATATATATATATTATATATATATATATATATATATATATATATATGATGAACTTAAAGGAAACTGTTAGTGTAGTAACACCACTTGCTAGCAACAAACATTGTCCAACACGTCTTGTACCTACGTATAAAAGATAATGACGTTTCTGTGTTTGAAATGTGTGCGTTAAGAGATGCCATTCACCCGATAGCGACGTAACTCGTGTGGGTTATGCGTGCGCCTGGGAATGTTTTTAACAACACCTGTTATTAAGAAATTGTTTATAAACTTTTATTATTTGGAATAATTTAGCTTACGATTAGATATTGAAAACAGAAACACATGTTCCTACGAATTGCATAAGATAATTTGGTGTAGTTATACTGAAAAAAAAAATTAAATTGAAACAATAAGATACCAGCGTAATTGATAAGCCTACTTTCCTCAAAGTGGGTGCAAATTAAACTTAAAAAGTTAAAATCGTTTACATACATCAAGGACATATTATAAACGAAGTACACAAAAGGAAAATTAGGTTATTAAGTAATATGCACGTACCCAGTTTGATAAGTTTAAGGAAATATTTTTCTGAGATACATTTCTAACCTAGCGATAAAATATGGCCATCGTTTTCAAAATATTACCAAGTAATGAATGGAATACCCAAGTTCAGTCAACAATATTCGTGCCAAAACTAATGAACTTCGGGAAAATATTTCCTCAAATATATGTAATCATATGCTACAATATAAAAATGGCAGTCATTACATAAATATGAACATGTAAATTAACCAACTCCTCAAAAACAGTATGCTAAGTAGTAACGTGTACTAAATTTGATGAACTTCGGAGAAAAAATAATCCGCAGATATGTCAAATTATTCAAAATATAAAACAATTTACTACCGTTTAGAGAATATTAATATAAAGTGAACATAAAACGCTATCAAAAGTCAAGCCAAATTTCCAATCTGTATACGTGAACCAATATTATTAAAAATCATATGTTCCAAAGATATGGAATTATATGCTAAGAACATAGACATGGCCACCATTTTGAACAAATGAACACAGGATCAATGAAATACACAAGGGCCAAGTAAACTTAGTAGTATGTCGTTTATGTGTATCAAGTTTGATAAAATTCTGAAAAATATTTCTTAACATAT
This sequence comes from Medauroidea extradentata, assembly GCA_003012365.1. Lineage (NCBI taxonomy): Eukaryota > Metazoa > Arthropoda > Insecta > Phasmatodea > Phasmatidae > Medauroidea > Medauroidea extradentata. The sequence continues at coordinate 22,978 of PNEQ01100637.1, read as the reverse complement.
GTAATACTGTGCTCAAATTATACAAATGGCCGCCAATTTGAAAATATGAACACAAAATTAACGAAATACACAAAAGTTAAGTCAGCTTTGTATGTAGTATATGTGTACGAAGTTTGATGAAATTATTAAAAATATTTCCTAAGAAGTGTAATACTGTGCTACAAATATAAAAATTGCCGTCGTTTTGAAAACACAACAACAGTACAATTGAAATACACAAAAGAAAAGCCAGCTGAATATGTGCCATTTGTGTAATAAGTTCAATGAAATTCGTAAAAGTATTTCCACAGGGATGTCTTATTGTACTAAAACTTTAATGAATGGCCGCAATTTCGTAACTGTGTACATTGCATGAATGAAATGCGTAAAAGTCAATTCACATTACTAGGTTCTTTATGTGTACCGAGTTTGATGAAATTCTAAAATATAGTTTCCTATATATCTAGCTTGATTGAAAAATGTTAAAATGAACACCATTCAAATAAAACCTATAGCGCTGAAGCGAAATATTTAAAAGTCAAGTCAGATTACTGAGTAATGTATGTGTGGAAAGTTTAATGAAATTGGGTATACTAGTTCAAAAGTTTTAAGAGGGACACACACGCAAACACACACACCAACCAACAGATAGGAAGGTAATCTCACAGCGAACGAAGTTGCTGCCAATGGATAGTCCAGAATATTTAAGAAAGGTCTAACAAATGTTTATAATTTAAAATAATCATGAAAACATTTTCATTATGCCAACAAGTGCTTTTAAACTAGTGTTGTCGTGTAGCCCAGGGCTGCCCGCTGGCAGTGGACTCGTCTGTCACCATGAACCACAGCAGGGTCGTCCAGGATGTCAGCTTGTGGCAATCACGCCGGACTGTGTCGTTGATCAGCAAGTTTTCCCGGAATCTCCCGTTTTCTTACACTCCTTTCCAGCACTCTTCCATGTTCACCTTGTTCAACCTATTTGTATCTAAGATCCTCGCTATTAAGAGCCGGCCATACCTGTATATAATACATATGCATATATAGGCTTTACATTAAATTTTTATAAGCGAGGCGGTTAACATACCGCTCCTTGTTTCATGCGTTTTGACAACCGGATAAGAAGCTTTCAGTGCAATTAGGAAGAATATACGAGCTCAAGAAAATATGTTTTAAGAATGGATTCAAATAAATGCATCAGACTCTACATTTCATAAAACCACCACGTTTCATTTACGGTACCTAAAAATTACTACCCTTTTTCATCACAAAATTGGGGTTGCCAGGATTAAACGGTATATATTTTGTAATCATAAAGTTGTATAGTATTGTGATGATTTTGAGTGACAAAAATTGTGTAAATCAATAAGAAAAGTTTCTTAGTAACACACCCTATGCCCGCAGAACAATAGCTACCGATGTAGAGAAATCGGCGTGCCCAAATTAAACACCTGTATAAGTATGCAACATGTCTGGAAAAGTATCGCACACATGTGGAGATAGTAGAGTAGGGATCACTGAACAACGTACTCAAAGTGCGTGACCTTATATTCCACTTACAAACTACAAGTACTTACAGAAATGGTTAGTTTCAACAGGTCCAATATTGTACACAGATGCCGCAACGACGCACCGTGTGTTGTCTTGTCTGGCATGTCAGAAGACACCATAGCCATCCACTGAGATGATTCGCCGGACCAGAACTTCTTCTGAATCTATCGGCCAACATTTTCAACAAAACTGGCATTCTTTTAGGCGGAGGGTCAGCATTGTTCAGTACCTCTCGCTTAAAATCTTGACGACGTAATTTTGATCTGCTAATGTGGTACCGACATACTGAACAAATTTGCTAATTTTCTCATCTCAGTGACACCATTAATAAATTGTACATATGAGACAGAAACCCATTGGAGTTTCCTTTCTCAGTAGGGCGAGGGTGAGTATGAATAAAAAGCAGAAAATTATTGTAAAAACTTACACAGTACCTACCCACTCGGTCAATGCCTTGATTCTGACTCCATCCACTTGGCGAGCACGAAACTCTCAGACCTGAAAAAAATCCGTTGCTTTAATTTACAATTTATTGTTGGTTCAACAAAGTCATCAATAAAGAATTTACTGAGAACGGTTACTCTATTTATACCTTGAAGAACCCAATTTATTCCATATTTCTCATTTATCCACAATATATGACCGATAAATCTTCAGGAAACGCAGTTATTCAGTGTATTTGGATGCTTTCAGTAAATATGACAGCGAGATAACAAATAAAACTTATAAATTCTTATAAATATAAACTAAACAACAAAGAGATGTTATTACAATGGTCAAACCAGCCACTAATTGCAATCCAAGGAGTCTCCAGGTACCACGCAATTGTGGAAGTATACAATACAAGCTTACCACTGTGAACAAGATAAAATGAGCATAAAGAAAAAACCAAAAAGGGTGAATCTCAAGGTTCAGACGAGAAGAACATTTTCGGGAAGGCAACGATGAAAAATAACCTCTATAGGTAAGTGCCAATCTACGGACTATAAAATCACACCCAAATTTAAAGTATAAAAGAAACAGTACTTATTTAAGTAATTTCAAAATTTCTGTCAACAAAGGATTGGCCTAGCAAACTACATAGACAGCTTCAGTCAAAGGCAAAATTATATATATATACACAGGCTATTTAAAATAACTGGGAAATAGTAATCGCACATAGTAAATATACTCTCTATGGTGCGCGGCCAGTAGGGAGAGGACTATACTACGTTAGGAGAAGCAAATATTTGCGTATTATTATTTTACCACATTTTAAAACTCGCTTTAATGTCTGTCTCTTCGTCTGTTAGGAATAATTTTTGCAATCGATTTGAAACTAACTTCCCAATGACTTTAAACGTAGTAATGCAATATGAAATAGTTTTCCTGTCTGTTTCTTTGTCTGTTCGGTGCACATTTTTCTGGTTTACAATCGACTGCAAAATTTTACACATACGAAAATCAAACATAAGATAATAATTATTAAAAAAAATAAAAAGAATTACCGAACATTAAAACGGACTAAAAAGTTTATGTTAATTTCTCCTGTGAAAGAACTTGTAACATTTAGAACGATAACGTGGGACGCATGTGTAAGATAATAATATGAATTGTACAGTTAGTGATTCAGATGAACTACTTAAGCACGAATTGTCTGTTCAAACGCTGCAAGATTTTCGTTTTAATTCGTACACGTGTTTCCATAAAACAATTATTCTTAATTTATTTTGGTATGCTTAAGAAACATGGCATATAGGCCTAAGTGCTTTTTTTTTTTTTAAATTATTCTTTTTTTTCTATTTCCAGTCCGCCTTTAAAAGCTGACAGCTTCCGAAACGTTGCGAGAAACACTTCTAATGAAACCATCTTGTTTCGTCAAGTCTTAACGTCTGTGAAGTCTGCATTGTTCCATACAGTCTTATGTGTGATCTCGTCTCCGGCCCAGCAATTGCTTGGGCTGTTTTAATTAAGCTGTCCTGAGATAATGCTTCCATGTTATTAATATTTTTACTCAGACTTTATTTATGTACTGTGTTTCTTAGTGTTACACCTGACACAATTCTTTGCGGGATGTTACTTTATTAAGCATTTGTTAATTGTATATGCTTCCATAAACTTAATCTTTTCTTGTAATATTTTGCTCTACTTGTTTCTTGCTACGAAAAAGTGCAGCAATGGCGTATGTGCACGATTTTACTTTAAATCAGTGTTCAGTGTGACACAGTTTACGTGCCGCAAATTATGCCTATTTTTTTTTTTTTTTGCCAGCGCTGTGACTATTATTTGTAACATTGAACTTCTTGCTATATTACAGATGAATTATCATCTTTTTAAAAATGTAGATAAGGCGATGAGTACACGTCGATTGTTCTAATGGATATTGCCTTAAACTGTAAGGTAAACGCCTTTATGGCAAACGACGGCGCAGAAAATTATTTTAGAGCATACGCCTTCTTGGGAAACGACGGACCTGAAAATACTCCGAGGGCAATAATTATCTTCAGTGTAAACGCTTTTGGGGCAAATATATCAGATGAATCTTAATAGAGTAAACATAATTATAAGGATTATCTTTAGGGTTAACGACTTTAGGGCAAACACCTTAATGCAATGTTAAGGGGGAGTGTCAGACAATTATATTTTATTTTTGGTTTTTGAGCCATAATATTTATTAAAATGTGTATTATCAAAATTTTCTCCTTGTCAAAGCATAGGATACAGCTTGACATAATTAAAATTGGAATCTTTTTTTGTAATTTGTCTCGTAGAATCATTGCAAGAGAATTATAGGTTAACTTTCAAGAAATATCTTGCAACGATTGTGCATGACTAATAAATGTAAGATAACATTAATATTTATGTCAATCAGTTTACTAAGAATATATCCTATGTATAATCGAAGAGAAAAACTGAAAATACAATAAAATTGTCTAATATATTCTAGGGCAAATGCCGTTACGGCAAACAACTCTCCTATTTTAATGAAGCAAATTTACTGAATAAAGTTTCAGTAAAAAACTGAAATTTTTCTTGTGTTTTCGAAATATTTGTGTGGAAAGAGGGTATTTTAGTTTTTGTAATTTAAAATGTCTAGCTTACTTATGAAGTAACTGTGAGGTATTAACATTTAGTGCATTTTGTAATGTTCCAGATGACAAACAAGCTGTATTATTGTGGACATGCGCTATTGCAATATTATGTCGTCCCAGAAATCTTAGAAAGAGACTAAGAAAGACAAACAACGAAATACGAAAAAAAAGAGAAAATAAGCCGAGTTGACTGTAGTCAACACATCTGTAAGCCAAAACAACAGAACATGAAAGATCCCATGAGGAATTAGTCAACAACAAAAAAAGGACAAACATTAATAATAATAAACTAAATGTTGAAATACAAATCAAACTGATGTGTAAAACTCAGGACATCACAATTAAGACAGCACAGACAATACTGGAACGAATACAATAATGAATACAAGACAAGATAACAACGACGACGTCACAGACTACACACAACGATGAAGACACGAAAGAACGCAGTAGATTAAAAGGTGCGCGGCTAATCAGGAGAGAGCTCGACTACCATTGGTCGCGCTAGGAACAGAGCTGAAGTATAAATACCGTCCAATTTTTTCTCATTTGCACTTCATCTTATATCCGGGAGGAGATGTCAGCTCCCGAAACGTCGTGAAAAGTCGGTCTTTGGAAATATACTGTGTTCTTTTGTGTCGTCATCTTTGTGTGTTGTCTGTGACGTCGTTGTTATCATGTCTTGTGTCCATTATTGTATTCGTTCCAGTATTTTCTGTGCTGTCTTAATTGTGATGTCCTGAGTTTTACACATTAGTTTGATTTGTATTTTTATTTTTGTTTGTCTATTATTATTAATTTTTGTCCTTTATTTGTTGTTGACTAATTCCTTATGGATCGTTCATGTTCTGTTGTTTTGGTTTATGGTTGTGTTGACTACAGCCAACTCGACTTGTTTTCTCTTTTTTCGTATTTCGTTGTTTGTCTTTCTTAGTCTCTTTCTAAGATTTCTGGGACGACACAATATTGCAATGACGTATGTCCACAATAATACAGCTTGTCATTCTGTCCCATTGCATGAAACATTCAAAGACATAAATCTTCCAGGTGTTGACACAGATCTACAGCAGATATTCACCACGACTGGAACGGAACTGACAACTGTGTTGGAATTAGTGATACGTATATAAATAACTTCATCTGCCTTTACAAACATGTTAGTGTGACGGCACCGTAGCACAAGGAAAACAGACGAAGATATAAAACAGAAGTTTGTTAAGAAAGTCGCGGAAAAACCATTGTGTTCTAAACGCACAGTTCATAACGGTTTGATAAATGGTTATCTCGAGGCCTATTCTTTATTTTTGATTCGTAAATGGGGAAGGATTTCATATTTTAAGGTTTGAATTCTATATCCCTTATATGAAATATCTTAATTAACAAAGAATAGAAAATATTAGTATATAAAATTTATTTTCTACAATGTGAAACTAAGGAACATACTATTTATCTTAGAACTATTTATGGTATGAATCTTTTCAATCCTATATTCGTGTGCTGTTTTAGCTTTCTTAAAAGTTATGCATGGTTATACATTGGTACTAAACTCGATAACTTAAAATTTTACACTGGTTTAAATCGGAACTATTGCTCATAATCTTTTAACAAGTTTAATTAACGGTCGGTCACGCAATCGTTGAATGTATATTCTGAAGTCGAAAGTGTATGTTCCAATTTTAATGCAAAAAGAAAAAAAAAATTTCCGTCTCCTACAGCCAGCGGTAACATTATTTGGCAACAATATTTTTTTTGGGGGGGGGGGGATACGTTTTATTGCAATATTGTCTTTGGTTCTCTGTTTTCTTGCAATGCTTGGCTATTCAGGTACGTGTCTTTGCTCCGTTATCATTTATCTATTAGTATTTTTTTATTGTGGTGCGGTAAAATAAGACGACAATACACGCGGTATGTCATCTAAGTAGCTTACTATCTTCTTTTATTATCAGTCCTGGTATTTAGTGCAGTTATATACATAGTCAGTTAAGAGAAAAAGTAGCTTAAGTTATTCTAGCGATGAAAGAAGTGATACTGCTACAACAATTTAAATTCATGACTTATTGAAATACGAATCAATACACTGTGCTTTCATAAATAGGAAAAACAAGCCGAAGAAGAGACGCAGCGCAGATATGTGACAAAAAAATTGCAAGTCCGAAATTGTATGAACAAATTTCCCTTAAACAGGTGCAACATTTATTCGTACTTCAACTTATGTTCAATAGGACGTCACTTATTTATTTTAATGTACGAAGTGAAAAAAAAGGAAAATTTTGGTGTTTATACAGCAGATTAAAACGAAAGTCTTCAGGATAATTCCCGAATATTCTCAGACTCATATGTAATTGACTCTAACGGAATGTCATGCAATACAGAAACGACTGCACTATTTCTTGTTTATAACTCGGAAGACTTGAGAGCAATATGATAATGTGCCAAGTAGCCACGTGTTGCAGAACCTCGGCTTCACGAGGCGGAAGGTAATGTCAGGAATGGCGGGCCGCTAAAGAGCCTGGTTACCTCGAACACACGGCTGAGCCGACTAGAGGCGGCTTTTCCCACCCCTCGCCTCCACAAAGAGGAAGGAAAATTCGGGAATTCGATTGAGGTGGTGGAGGCGCCGGATGAAAGGAAGAAGATGAAAGTGGGGGAGGGGGAAGAGATAACTAAGGCGAGGAAAGTGTAGGGGTGAGACGTGTGATTGCGAAGGGTGAAAGGCGAGGGAGGTTTGGTGAAAGGAGGAGGGAGGGTTCAGGAGCGTCGCTGGAGGAGATGAGGAGAAAAATTCGATTGCAGATCACCCGGGCGCAAGTAGCTGCCATCTAAGATAGCGGGGCAATCACTCTGCAGGCCTCGGGGCAAGCGCTTTCTCCAATCCTACCAACCCCCTGCCGCCCCACTTCCACCCCCTCTCCCCTATAGCGTGAGCAGAATAAATCCCGTTTAAAAATCTCTGGCGGCAGCAGAAGTGCAGTTACCGCGCCCCGTCCCTTCGCCACGCCAAGTCGCTTATTGACGTATTCTTCTGCGGTATGAATCATACATCACCGCTGGCTCTGACAAGCCATTTGAATGGCGGCGGTTCATTCCCTTCATCTTGTGAGAGATGCTCCCAGCCCGTATCAACTGGTTTCCAATACCGGCCGCGCGGCGCTGGCAGGCATTCCACACACGCCGTCACATGATGGAGTGTGGGTTGGATTCAAATATGACAGGCGGTTATTCGAAATCGAGAACAGTCTGGACGTTCCTTTTGCCTTAAATTTCACCTCAGTTGCGGAGACCAAAGACTTTACATTTGATCAATGTGCCCTCTTCTTATATATTCAATTGATGTAACGTATTTGAATACTCTGTTATCCACTTTACTTGTTCCACTCAAATTTCAGAAGTTTCACCATACAAGGACATATCAGTGGGTTTGATTTAAAGTTGGGGTTCTTCAACTAGTACTAAGTCAAGCATTTTTTGTGTTTCCGAATGACCATCAGCTTTATAATAACAACTTTTTTAAACAAGTGAAAAAGAGCAAAATCCAAAGCAAAGAAGAATGATTGTCCCAGAGATTCAAGCAATAATTTTTTGAACACTTTTCTTGTTTCATGTAATTGCAATAAATAATGTGCCCAAAACTTCGAACAAATGTTTCATATATTATCGGAAGCATTTTGAGTTCTGAGTGTCTGTCTGGAACGTTTTAATTGACATTTATTATTTTAGGTCACTGTAACGTTCATATTTGTCTTAAACTTGGACATGAGATAGAATTCATGTCCAACATCAGCAACTTTATGCTACTTTATATCATTTCCCTTTCACGCCTATTATTCTTGATTTTTAAACAAATACAACTGCCATTTTGTGCGGTAAAAATGTTCCTTGAATGCCAAGGAACTTGCAAATGCCACTCCTAAGCATTAAGCACTCTTTGTAGATTTATTTATATTACTATTATCTCAAATTTTGCACTTTTTGTAGTTATAGGAATTTAAAACTTATTTCTTCTGCATACTTTTCAGTAAACCTGATAAGTAAGATAAGTAAATATGCCTAATGCTTAAAGTGTTTCAGGATCTCTACAAACAAATTGTGGAAAAAATATATGCAGCAAACATTTTGGGAATACGTATTCACCAGTACTACGCGTAATATTGTGCAATGAACTGTTTAATTTTCCTAACAGTTCAGATAATGACTGAAAGGTTTGTAATCATTTCATAGAAAAATCTATCAGTGAAAAGTTTCTTGGAAACTTTGCCAACTTACAATTCCTCAGTATCGTTGCGAAACAGAATTAAGAATATATAATATCTAAAGTATTAACAACATATTTTTTTTGCAATAGAAATGTATCACGAATCACATATTGCAGCATATTTCATTATGTGTTTATACACAAATGTAGATACGTTTGTTTACTCACACTACAAACTGGAATGCCATGTGCACTCTACATAAGCGTTGTCATGTTTTGTACATTATACATCATAAGTGGTGGTATGAATACATATGTACTTCAAAGTAGTTGCGCACCGTGTGCAAAATCGTGGGCATTTTTACTATAGGCCTATGTGTTTTACCTTTTACTTCAGTTTAATTTTTTTTATCATTTGAGTAGAAGACGTCTGCAGTAGATCTGGTGTATATATATATATATATATATATATATATATATATATATATATATATATATATATATATATATATATATATATATAATGGATGCTACTTCAGTGGTAATTTAGTTTAGTTTTAAAACTCGTTGCTCGTTGTGTACACTTCTAAATTTGTAGCACGTATTTTTTTTCTATATTGTTATATACATAATAGAAAAGTTGTGATTTTAAAGTGTATCGCTTTGATTTGAAATGAAATATTCAAATGTTAATTAGTGACTTTAAACTAATATGTTAGCTCTACCATAGTAAAGAAATCACGCTTATTATAAAAGTGATTTTAGAGACAATTTACTTCGATAAATCCAATTCGTTTTGTCAAATGTTGGCTTACGTTTAAACTTAAGGGCTTTATGATAATTTATCGCTAAAACCTTGTGAAAAATAGCAAGTATACAAAATAGGAATGGTTGTGGTGATATATTATTTCAGGCGTAGTACAATATAAAAATGTCATAGCTATAGGCAAAAGTATAGTTATTAATCTCATGACTCTTTTTACTAAACTGTAACTATTGTGTGTGTTAAACACATAACATATTGTCAAAATACGTTAATGTCCATAATGGCAATTGAGTTACAATCTTCATATTACAATACAAAAAACAATGCGCATACATACAACACAAAATCTTAAATCCCCTTAAAAAAAATTTTACTAAATGTTCACAAATGAAATGTAAAATAAAAAATTGTCAAATGTGTGAACAAACACTGTGATATTACGACAGAAAATATATTGATTTTCCTACATCTCCAGTAAACGATGTAGCAAGAAAATTTAACTGGCGAATATTAAAATCAGTGTCTATTGAATTACAAAAGATAGTTTCGCCTGTTATAATCATGCAGTGTTATTCGGTCACGTTTATGACATATTCAATTTTCTAACGTAATAAAAGTAAACACTTACGTCTGAAAACTGAAAAATAGGTATAATCTAGTATTGACAAAATGCACATAAATATATACTTCTTAAAATGATATTACTTTAACAGACATTAGTAACCTACAATTTTATTTAACTAAGATATCTGTTAAAACCGAAGGACGTAGTTTTAATATATATATATATATATATATATATATATATATATGTTACTTTTAATGTCGATGACAGTTACTAAGGCGGTTAGTTTTTAGTTTATTGGAAAATTCCGCTTCGTTATAAGAAAGTTTCGTTTCTTATAGTTATGAACATTTGACTGAAAACAAAAATAAGGTAACTAAAACTGCAAAATACTAGAAATTTTATATTTTAACGTTCTTCTATTTTGTAGTAAAATTTACATTTGACAGCAATTATCACATAAAAATAAAATGGGGGGAGGGGGTTGCAAACTGATATGACCCTTATTGAAATTTTATGCACAAATAACTTCCGTGGAATAGTTCAATTTTACTTATATTCTAACAACTTAAGTTGGTGTATTCTGAAGAAAGAACTCTGTGCTTCGCCATATTGGCGTTAAGAATTTCCTTCAAGATTTTATACGCATCCGTGCAGTGGACAGAAACTACAATGAACATCTTGGCCAAACGAAGTGTGGAGAGGTTTTTGTTATTTTATCTTAGACAGCCGCACTGATACCGTCCTCGACTGCATAGCTCGTGCCCATAGTGCAAAAGTGGTTTTTAAGACAGTCTAGCCTCACATATACCAGTAGTTTAGTCTTGAAACAAAAATAAAAACACTGCCTTTATATAACTGAACGCTAGAAATTGTTGTATTTCTCCTCGTACGATTGACAGCGAATTACCAAATATAGTTCCACATATTTTCTATCGAAATAATACAATCGTGGATAACTATGAAGTGAAATCGATAAATTTGCATAATATATAACTTATTTTACAAGCATTTTTTCCTACTAAGTCATTCCTACGACGCAATTTAACTTACTATACGTCACAGGGGGTTCCGGGTACTGCGAAGACTTCTAAAAGCCATTCTTAATATCCATTTTCAGCATGTTCGTAACATTCCCCGACATATTACCAAGAACATTGACATATTTTTATATGTCTGTACAGTGTTTATGCCTGCATTACAAACAGAAAAATGTTATTTATAATATCGACGAATAAACAAGTGATCAGTAACAGCTGTCGTTAAGTATGAGTTAACATAAATATCGGCATAGTAACTTCTATATCTATGTGAGCCCTTAAATATATGCACTGCAGTCCCAGTGTGTTTCCTCCAGATAAGTAAGTACACAGTTCACAGATAACATGTCACCGACCGTGCAATACGTCTAAGAAAATGTCTAGCTCGTCTAAATGTAGACGAAATATTTTAGCAGTGGCCAACGATGCTAAATGTATTGAAAACTTTTCCAAGTATTATTTCGACGAACGTTGACATGTAAAGTAAGCCTACACGTATCTTCAGTCCCATCATCATCTTTATTATAACATACGACTAAACAAACATTCCGGGAATTATAAATATACAGCCTTAAATTAGTACACGACGCAAATCCTGGGCTTAATTGGTGACAAAGACTTTAATAGCACAATATGGCAACACAGTAAGTTTTTTATAGCTCTACACGCAGGTATTATTTTAGGTAGGTTACTTCGAGTAAATGTAAGTTCAAGTTTGGACTGCTCGGGATTTGAACCCGTGCTTGTAATATGATAATCAGGGAAGTAGTAGTAAGTTGTCTGTAAAGCGCTAAAAGGGACACGCTCGGCATTGTTACCACGTTGTGCACGTAAAATGTAATTATATTACATTTAGCCACAAACATTTTCGTCTCCAATTTCGCCCAGGATTCGAGTGGTTATGTGCTTAGTATTCGTCTCTTTCTGGGACATCCTATCAATCATTAACTCCTTATATTAAGAAAACTAAACATTCCATGCGCTTGTCCATTCTAACATTACATTCAGTGCTATGTTAATTTTGTTAAACGCTAAGCCTTAAACATGTGTCACATATTATTATTACGAACAACATTAATGTGCGCAATTTGTTCGTAATTTTATTCGAAAATTATAACTGCTAACTGCTGTCTGGTACTGACACTAATAAAAGTACAGATACAATACTTGAAATTCGTTTCCAGCAATTATAAAACAATAAAAGTATTTCATAGATGAAAACGTTAATTCGAGTTACTTTTTAAAAATAAATTACAATCACAAAGTCTGGCAGACATAAAACGCAACATTTCACAGAATACAATTAACTTCAAATATCTGGACAATTGAATTAGCACACACTGAAAGAAAAATTTTGTAGAAAGTCTTCCCTGCAAAATAATTTTGTAGTAACCGCAAAATAATGCTGTGGTGGCCACAATATTTTAGTGGTGTCAACAAAATGTTCTTGTGGTGACCACAATATAAATTTTACAGGGTGAATACCAACAAAATATTTTGTAGCTGCCACAAAATACTTCTTCCGTGTACTTTCTACTGTAGTAGTTCTGCGTGTGTGATAAAATTGACATATTTTAATTTGCAAACGTACGATGCACTAAGTACTAAGTTTAGAGGCGAAGCAGACTCAGACTATAGTCAGATGAAACTATGAACTCTGACGCTATATCGTACGATGTACTCTGATCTTGGTAACAACGGGAAGCGCATAACCTCTATAGGCACGTAGCTTGGTGTTTGAGTGTATTACATTAAACTTTGAGGTTTGTAGGTACCTACATAACTTCATGAAAATATATATTAATTTTATAAAATGGGAATTTGTGAATTTGAGTAGAATTTGATTCGTGATTCTTTTATTTATATAGGAGATTCTTTGAAACCACATTCGGTAAGACGCTACCAACCATCCGATGACTAAGACAACCACTGTTCATGTGGAATACAATAACGGCTGTGAATTTCTTAGTGATTATTGGTTTATATTGTTCACTTTATCCCGAACTACTTACAGTAGAAAGTGAAACCATGAGATGCTTGAATCTTCCTGTTCTCACCTCGCTACTTTCTTTAGCATAGATATTGTAGTTTCAACATTAATAATGGTACGAGCGTTTTGTATATATAAATATATATATATATATATATATACATATATATATATATATATATACACACATATCACGGATTTTAAGGGTTTTACTGTTGGACGGAAATAATTTTTAAAAGCTATAAAAACATATTTAAACCACGGGTAGTTAAAATAACTTAATATTAATAAAACTGTTATAAATGACTCGTGAAATTGAACAAATAAATATAATATAAAGTGGTGTTAACACTGTAGGGAATATAGACGTAAATATTATATGTAAATATATTCAATTGGTTATGTTCATATTTACATGCTACGGAATGACATAAACTAAATGTAAAAAAAAAAGACAGTTTACAAAATATGTTTATTTATAAAGAGTCATCTCATGAGATACATTACGTAGCACCTCGACGACTCTTACACTTTTTTTAAATCCATATTCAAATTACGTACATCAGAAACAAAGATTAAAATCTATACGTATGTTACAGCCATGTACACAGTATTCATTGTCACTTGTCAGTCATTGCCAAAAGGACACTTAACAGTATACAGAACATCAGTCGTACATCTATTACATTATTTTGTGTACGTGCGTCATCATTTTAAATTTTGTCTGCGTACGAACAACATCGATACCCTTTTCTTGTCTAAGTGACGGTTTCCTTCGTCTGTAATGTTAATGTTTATTTCTTTACGGCAAAATACACATAAAGTGGGCATTTATTACGTCATATTTAAGTAGTTATATCCTATTGTACGTTACATAATTAAGTTGAGGGACTAACAGCAATCCGGTATATTTATTATTTCTTCGTGAAATGAGAGGGTCGCTGCTGTGGGTCTCAAAGAGACCAGACCAGAGATGCATAAAGTCGGATCTCCCATGTTAAGGGGCCTCCTTAGATAGGTTGTGTTTGTGTGTGTGAGGCAGGAGCGGTAAGGTTGCCGTTGACCGACGTATATAGTACATTATCGCCTCTCCACGCAACCCACTCAGCTGGCGTGCAGTGCTTCACTATTAGCCTTTTTACTATGTGACTTTAAGCGGTGACCACATTATTTTATTTGTAGGAAGCATAGTTCAAAGTCTAACGTCTGTTTCTGTAGTTGTCTTTTTTGAATCCCGTTAGTATTCTTCCGGATAAGTCAGTCTGGTAAACCCATTTATTGGTCATTTTGAGGGGTCCGAAAATGATGTTTCTATTAAACGTTCCGAATTTTTAAAACTATTGCAACAAAGCTAAAAATGTGATATTTTCGTAGATATTCAAATATAACGCGCATGAAATAGTTTCGTCAAAATAAACAGCCGCAACTCGCTGCAACACACTTGAAGCGAGGCAGGGAGGCCGCTTACACTACAGAACCATATTATCACCGAAGACCTCTCATGAATACCAACGTCGGAACACGCAACATGAGTGATGTAGAGAGACGTCTTAGAACTCTCATGCTCGTCGTATAATTTAACTTATTACATTTAATTTTTCAACATTCTAAGTAAAATCATTTGTTAATGTGATGCATTAGTATAATTGCGTAATTTCATTTCGTTGTTATTTCATTGTAACATTAATTTTTTGTTGCGTAAGTTGTCCGTCGGAGGAGAGGATCTTCGCCAATCGTCGGTTGAGGACTCGTTATCCATATTCCAGTTACAGTGTTCTGGGTCAGACCAGGACGACAACTACGTGAGCCAGTTCAGTGCCTTGCACGTTCGTAGGCCAGGATTACTGTTACGTTCTGGAGCTATAAGACTCGAATTCGCTGAATATCTAACGAGAAACAACGTCACACATTGCCTAGATCTGTACATAGTCATCAACCACATGTAGACATGATCACTTACTGATGGAAATATGTGAACTGTTATAAAATGCAGTTAATTTGTCATATAATCATGCTTTAATCACCGCGTATTCTTCTCATCTGTGTAACACACCTTTTATTAATAACCATTAGTATTTAAATTTTTACGTTACCCTTTTTTTTGGCGGAAGTCATTCGCTAAAATCAGATGAATCAATTTCAATTAATAGTTTCGGAGTTGTATGTTTATATTTTTAGCTGCATGTAAAACTATTGCTATATTTATCGGTATGTTTTCAGCGCAGCTATATTCTGACTGATATGGAAATGCGAGAAGAAACCTCGTTTCGACAACGGTCGCTTTTACGAGTAATTGCGCTGACACTGCGTCACTGCACACGGTCACTTTGAAAGGGCATGCGTGTGCGTGACTGGGTAAAGGCCGTTTGATCACCGAGTGTGCGTTGGCCACATCGCTTTTACCCATTCTCACGCGCGAATGACGTATTTTCACAGTTATATCGAGGTACAAAATTAAAGTCGTGTATGCGCGCGGTCCGTATTCCGTGTTGTTTGTAGCATTTTTAAATCGTTATTTTGTATGTATTAGTCCGCAATATATATACAGGAATAGTTATAATGGTTATCTGCTGGGTTTTTTTTTCAATTCGACCTTATAGCGTACGCACTTAAAGCCTTGTTACGGAGTTTTGCAGTGATTTCGAAAATATTTTTTTATTGCTACCTAATACTCGTATCAAAATTTCGCTACACAGTTTTGACACTTATATGTTATAATTTGTAGCTGAATTTTTTTAAAATTATACTGAACGGTTCTTTAGATTTCAATACCCAAAGTACCACGTTTTTTGTCGTGAAAATAAGCAAAAATTAAGGAAATTATTATTTTTTTTTTTTTTTTGCTGGCGAATGGTACATTATTTTGAAAAACACGTTCACAGTATTGTTCATCGTGTGATTGCACATTGACTCAATTTTTTTTTCCAAAACTTTTGGTTAAAAATATTTGAGTTATTGGCACCAGTATGAACAGGAACAAGCCCTTAAAACAGCAAATAACGTTATGACATAGAACTATCTAACATGGTCTTTATTTACGATTAATTGTTTTTTTTTTTAATTTGTGAGGAGAAAACTTACATTAAACTGACGTGACTAGAAAATAAAATGTTAGTGAAGTTATACTGATGTCTATTTTTTTTGGTTGCACCTGAGTCTGAATTGGCAGGTTTTTAAAGTAAATAATTTTTAAAAATTAATTGCGCAAGCCATTTTCCAAGAAACTAGGTAGTTAGATATGCAACGCTCAGGATACTTTGAATCTGCATTTGTTCAGGATTCAGCAGATATGCTAATAAGTCCGGCGAATAAACGGAAACAAGATATACACACACAACTAACACTGTAATTTGTAACTAACATGGTAGGCTACTCGAGTACAAAGTATAGCTATGTCATACAGAAGCTACAGCAATGACCATAAAAAATGAAATGGCGTGTTACTCGCCTTTAAGAGGTTTGCTCAAGTATTGCAAAACTAGTAGTAAGTATTAGAGAGCATCTAATGATATCAAATAACTACCAAAATCTCTGCCAATTTACACGTCTGGTACAGTTTTTAAATACGTTTGTTTAAATACATGTAATTCTGCTCGAACTGTGACGAGTAGGTATAACTATTTCCAGCGAAAAATATCACTTGCATTTCAAGAATACAAATTATAAAATAAACTTCCTGAAAAAACTAAAAGCCATAAATGACCCAAACAGTTCAAGAAAATAAAAAAAAGAAATTCTTACTTAGAACATTAGATGAATTGTTTATATCAAAAGGAGTAAACCAGAATAGTAGTCCAAAAGTATCTGCATTTTAATTTGACCGTCATTCTTTGTTCATTATCTGTACTGTATTTTATATTGTGTAGACGTGTTGTTTACTTTTCTCTCTTTTCCGTGTTGTACTGTATAATTAATGATTGAGAATTTCAATTACCTCGGGTCTAATTATGTATCAGTTGATATAAACTGCAATCTATGAATTTGTTAATGTTTTATTTCTTAGACAGCTTCCACTCCACATACATTTTTCATGGCAAGATCTCCAACTAGAGCATATGCTCAAAGAGATCAGTTGTCCTAGTAATAAATTATTGTAATTCAACCGCTGCTTAATAAATAAACATACATGTTGGATATAAACTTGTTTGAAGCTGGTCACTTTATAATGTAAATATGTTCTCGCCTCCGTATATTATATTTTATGTTCTAATTTATGCTTTGGAATTTTAATAAATTTATTTGATTTTTTAAGCATTGGGATGTAAAATAGCAGGGAACTACATTTGTATTAAAATAATATTTTTGATGTTATTGATTTCGTTGTAAGCTATTTACATTTAGATAATTAAAACATTTTTCAAACTTGCTGATAAAGTGTTTTATTGTTAATTTTATTTGAAATTTACAAGCGGAGAGATACCGACTGAATTCTGAACATTAACTTTCATTTGAAAGGTCGTATCTGCCGCTTGTGTGGGAACATCGCGAATTGTGAAATAGCGTTCGGAATGTTGTGGAATAGTCTGAACAAGCAGTTACTCTCACATCTGCAGCGCGGTGACCCACATCCTGTGGTACATCTGCAGTGTCGCTACTTATCTGGTTGTGAGTACGACGTGTTTGAAGAGACATGTGTAGTGCACGGGCCAATCTCGCAGCAGCTATGTGCAGCTCGTCATGTGCTGAGGAAGCTGGACCCGAGCAGAGTAACATTCTCGCAGATATATTACATGTAGACTACTTCTTGCTGCTGGAAAGGAAACAAATTTATTATTCAAGCTGTCGAATAATTGCGTGCCAGTATTTTTGGAGGAGCAATCCTAATATCGACAGGAACGTCATTTTACATAAAAATATGCCAGAAAACATACCGTCAGCTCTCTGAGGGGTCACGAAGTAATGCAACAAATAAGACTGCTATGTTTCAAAAATCATTATGACATCGCTTGAGGCGTTTGTTGTTTTAAAAGACGAACATTCTGAGGACACATTAAGTGGTTTACTTTGAAATAGAATACCCGTGACAAGCTACAGCACGATCGGTGCGCCAAAACAAACGAACTGACTACATGGATCTCCAGTCAATGTGGAGAGCTTGTGGGCTCCGCCTGTACTCTAAACTTGAATCGGTGGGTCACAGGTTTCATGACGTACAACTTTAGCACAGAAATAGTGCATTTTCTAGCCTATGTTGATGTAATCTCTTCTGTTCCCCTGTATGTGAGGAAATATTGACATGCAATTTTACAACATCGTGTATGCCAGAAATTAAATAGTTCTGGATGATACAAAACTATACACATACTGTACAATGCATCGAAACTACAACTCGTAGCAGCCAGATAAAAGGTGTTTAACATACCTGCACAAGACTCGGGTCTTGCCAAAAGTTTTTTTTTTAGTATACTGCATTTTTACCATACACTGCTCAACTTTTGACATTTAATGAAATATATAATTTGGAAAATAAAAATGGTTTGGTTTCATTGCTGATTATTTAAGTGCAAGTGCAAATCGTAATCACAAATTTAATGTTATAAGTGTCACAACCAATCATTACAGGCACGAAAATATATTTAAAAAAGTGAAGGAAAACACTCATTCATCCTTACCTTATTGCTTTAAGTACGTAAATAAAAAAAATACTCCCATTTTATGAATTCTTGAAATATTGTCTTTATACAAATTTGACAACATTATAAATTCTACATACGCTTTACCGAATTCCCTGCCGTCAAGCGGGGTGACTTTGTGGCACTCAAAATATTTAGTTTTTAGATTATTCGAGCGAAAATAAAAGTAGCTCTTACTAATTATTATAATCAATTTATCTCAACCATCCTTTTAAAATTTTAGTTTATCTACAAACAAACACAAAATGAACATTGTAAGCCGGACACAGTCATCCCACTTGATGGTACCTTATCACTTGTGCAGTTACGTACTCAAAAATTTCTAGAATGTTTTGCAGTTGACATGTCACGTATTTAAAAATGATTTTATAACATTCATTTAGAACTTTAGCTGTACGGAATATGTTTCATTGTATATGCGGCACTTACTTATATTTTAACACAAAATTCATGCTATAAAACTGGTACAGTAATTTTGCCAATCCTCTCAGTTTTTACGCTAACTGTAATCATCAAGTGTGCAGGAGTATCGCAGGCGTGTTCACAACATATTCACTGGCTATGCACAAATAAAGGCCTAACTATAGTCTCTGTAGTTTTTTCGTCCCAATAAATGGGAATTAGAGACTTCTGTTTTAATAATTTTCAGTAATTCTTCTTCGAATGTAAGAAAATTTTGTTTCATTCATTAAGTTCGGAAGTATTGCCTCACACTAGTGTGATAAAACTACTATAATATATTTTAATGAAATTTATATACCCGTTACTAAATGCACATTACATTATTCATTGCCTCAAAAAATGGTACAATTTGAAAGTCCTTTATGCTTCTTGAAACGACTTTAATGACAGACACCTAAGAATCAGAAACGCGCAAAATTAAACTGTTTATGAAAATATCTTGTCATATAAAAAGTATATTATCTTCTACATTTTATTAATCGACTGATAAAGAAATGTTTTATGTATAACTATTATTATGCTCTGAATAAAAAAATTATCATTGATTATGTTACCTTACTATTTTAAGTTACAAAACGCACAAAGCTGCTTACCTTCAATGTGGAAAGAAAAAACAACAGAATCTGAAGGAGAGGAAATAATTCATAAATTCCAAATTAATATAAATATACAATTGAATCTTGTTAAGTGTCTATGCTGACTCCATAAATACATTACTGCTTTTGTATAGCCTAAGGGTACTAGAGTCAGTAATAATATATAATTTCACATTAGAAAAGTAGTACGGGAACTCAATATACAAATACAAATTTTCGCCTTAAAAATATTGAGAATAGTTTACTTACAAAAATATTACTTATAAACACTTAAGTACGAAAAGTCCTTAATCAACGATGAGAATTAATTGGAAATAATGTTTTATGTCCATGTGGACAGTATAAATACATGCATGCTAATACTAACTGCGCCATTCAGCGACTAGGACTACGGCAAGACTCGGTGACAGCGCGAAGAGGGCGCAGGTTAAAATCCAGAGCAGTTAAAAAATTAATGAATATATGTTTACTCGAAGTACTATACATAAAACAATACCTGGACGTGGAGCGCATAGGGGAACTTACTCTCTGTTGTTGCCACATTGTGCACGTAAAGGATCATTGTACAACATTTTGCTACATGTGTGTTTCCCAATTAGCTGACATTGTAAGAATAAGGACAATGTAATTATAAGGACATTGTAAGAATAGGGACGTTGTAAGAATAGGGACATTGTAAGTATAGGGACATTGTAGGTATAAAGACATTGTAACTACAGATACACTGTAAGTATAGGGACATTGTAAGTATAAGGATATTGTAAGTATAAGGATATCGTAAGTATAGGGACATAGTAAGTATAGAGACATTGTAAGTATAAGGACAATGTTAGTATAGGTACATTGTAAGTATAAGGACATTGTAAGTATAAGGACATTGTTAGTATAAGGACATTGTTAGTATAAAGATATTGTAAGTATAAGGACATAGTTAGTACAAGGACATTGTTAGTATAAGGACATTTTAAGTATAAGGACATTGTTAGTATAAGGATATTGTTAGTATAAGGACATTGTAAGTATAAGGACATTGTTAGTATAAGGACATTGTAAGTATAAGGACATAGTTAGTATAAGGACATTGTTAGTATAAGGACATTGTAAGTATAGGGACATTGTAAGTATAGGGACATTGTAAGTATAGGTACATTGTAAGTATAAGGAAATTGTAAGTATAAGCACATTGTTAGTATAAGGACATTGTTAGTATAAGGACATTGTAAGTATAGAGACATTGTAAGTATAGGTACATTGTAAGTATAGGGACATTGTAAGTATAGGTACATTGTAAGTATAAGGACATTGTAAGTATAAGGACATTGTAAGTATAAGGACATTGTAAGTATAGGTACATTGTAAATATAAGGACATTGTAAGTATAGGGACATTGTAAGTATAGGGACATTGTAAGTATAAGGACATTGTAAGTATAGGGACATTGTAAATATAAGGACATTGTTAGTATAAGGACATTGTAAGTATAAGGACATAGTATAAGGACATTGTTAGTATAAGGACATTGTAAGTATAGGGACATTGTAAGTATAGGGACATTGTAAGTATAGGTACATTGTAAGTATAAGGACATTGTAAGTATAAGCACATTGTTAGTATAAGGACATTGTTAGTATAAGGACATTGTAAGTATAAGGACATAGTTAGTATAAGGACATTGTTATTATAAGGACATCATGTAAGTATAGGGACATTGTAAGTATAGGGACATTGTAAGTATAGGGACATTGTAAGTATAGGTACATTGTAAGTATAAGGACATTGTAAGTATATGCACATTGTTAGTATAAGGACATTGTTAGTATAAGGACATTGTAAGTATAGGGACATTGTAAGTATAGGTACATTGTAAGTATAGGGACATTGTAAGTATAGGTACATTGTAAGTATAAGGACATTGTAAGTATAAGGACATTGTAAGTATAAGGACATTGTAAGTATAAGGACATTGTAAGTATAGGTACATTGTAAATATAAGGTCATTGTAAGAATAGGGACATTGTAAGTATAAGGACATTGTAAGTATAGGGACATTGTAAGTATAAGGACATTGTTAGTATAAGGACATTGTAACTATAAGTTCATTGTAAGTATAATGACATTGTAAGTATAATGACATTATAAGTATAGGGACATTGTAAGTATAGGGACATTGTAAGTATAGAGACATTGTAAGTATAAGGACATTGTAAGTATAAGGACATTGTAAGTATAGGTACATTGTAAATATAAGGTCATTGTAAGTATAGGGACATTGTAAGTATAAGGACATTGTAAGTACAAGGACATTGTAAGTATATGGACATTGTAACTATAGGGACACTGTAGGTATAGGAACATTGTAAGTATAAGGAAATTGTCAGAATTGGGATATTGTAAGTATAGGGACATTGCATGTATAAGAACATTGTGAGTATCAGGATATTGTAAGTATAAAGATACTGAAAGTATAGGGACATTGTATGTATAAGTACATTGTAAGTATAGAGACATTGTAAGTATAGGGACATTGTAAGTATAGGGACATTGTAAGTATAAGGACATTGTAAGTATAAGGACAATGTAAGTATAATGACATTGTAAGTATAATGACATTATAAGTATAGGGACATTGTAAGTATAGGGACATTGTAAATAAAGAGACATTTTAAGTATAGGGACATTGTAAGTATAGGGACATTGTAAGTATAGGGACATTGTAAGTATAGGGACATTGTAAGTATAAGAACATTGTAAGTATAGGGACATTGTAAGTATAGGGACATTGTAAGTATATGGACATTGTAAGTATAGGGACATTGTAAGTATAAGGATATTGTAAGTATAAGGACATTGTAAGTACAAGGACATTGTAAGTATAGGGACATTGTAAGTATAGGGACATTGTAAGTATATGGACATTGTAAGTATAGGGACATTGTAAGTATAAGGATATTATAAGTATAAGGACATTGTAAGTACAAGGACATTGTAAGTATAAGGATATTGTAAGAATAAGGAAATTTTAGGTATAGGGACATTGTAAGTATAGGGACATTGTAAGTATAGGGACATTGTAAGTATAGGGACATTGTAAGTATAGGGACATTGTAAGTATAGGGACATTGTAAGTATAGGGACA
>PNEQ01100636.1:0-14599 GCA_003012365.1 Medauroidea extradentata | reverse complement strand
TATGAAATTACGCGAGATAAGCACATCATGTATTTAATACAGAGAAATTAAATGCTTAGTGAACGGAGTTTTCTGGCAACATACAAATACAACATTATAAACGCCTGGTAGTGTGTTTCCCGCGAGAGTGACTTGTTCTTCTCTGACCTGAAAACCCGCGCAGCTGTTGGTCACTCGCACCCCATGCTGCGACACTTCATGCGTCCGAAATCGCTACCTCCTCACACATCATGTTTGCCTGGTACCAGTTTTCGCGGCACGATACTCTTTCTTCTAAGAAAAGGAGGGATATTTTGAAGCGTAGGGGGGCAGCCAATGAGCAAACACTGTACTTCAGAGGAGGTGGGCACAGGGGTTCGTGGAGGGAGTAAGGGGAAGCGTAGGGGAAACGTTCTGTGAAGAGACGAATTCGTAGAAGTGTCCGTCTCTCCGCAAGGCATTGTAACAAAGTGTGCCAGAATACTTTTCACCAAAAATCACTGGCTCTATTTATTGCCATTAGGCGTTTAAAAAAACTGACGAAAGTAGGGTAGATAGGACAAACTTTGAGCTTCAAGTGTGCAAACAATCACCAGAGTAAATGTTACGCCCATCAGCTATGTTTAAAGACCGGAAAAATTCGCGCGTTCACTGACCTGTAGGCTAGCTTCCTAGAATATATGTGTACTTTAAGTAAACAACGTCTGCTTATCAGCTGCTGGCTGACACAGTGGCCACGGTCGTAGAAGAACAGGTCTGGACACTCGCCTAGAAACTTGACCCCCTTTGTTGTTTGACTGCAGTTCACCAAGTTACCGAGAATGCGATACATTTTTGGCGTTGTAGTCCGGGCGGTCGAGCTCAAACTCCGCCCGCCCACTTCCCTCCCACTAAGATAAAAAAAAACAGTTTATCAAAACGTATTTGTTATCAATTTATGAAATACTTTCTTCGCTCACAATTTTAAAGCGTGGCTCCAGAATTCTTTATTTACTTTATAACGTTAGCCATGGAAAAAAGTGGGCGGAGTTTGAGTCCGACCGCCCGGATTACAGCGTCAAAAAGTACAACATTCTCGGTAACTTGAAGAACTACAGCCAAAAAACAAGGAGGTCAAGCAAAATACATTGGTAGATCGGCGAGTGTCCAGACCTGTTCTTCTACGACCGTGACCGTGGTATGGGGCACGGCAATGTATATTTTTATTATTGGCTCAGAGACTTCCAGGGGATGTCAAATATGTCAACGGCCAATTGCGAAAGTTGAAATTCTATCGTGCGCGTGAAATAAAACGCGAATTTTTCAGGTCCCTAACTACGTTACAAGGGCAGATTCTTGATCTACTCATCGCCTACCATGATACGAGGCTGTTAGACGAAACTAGCCCATTGGCGCGAAAAAAAAAAAGTTGTAAAGGTTACACGTAACCGAATTCAAAACAAAGTGAAACTGAATGCATTGAGTTCCAAATATCTGAGAAATAAACTCGAAAAAAATGTATCATATGTAATATAAATCAAACAACGTGTTAGAAAATGTGCTGTGGAAGTCGCATTTACTACAATATATAGCATGTAGTGTTTGTAGTGGATTCCCGCTTATTTAAGGCCATGATACCCTGTTTCTGCTGTTTTCGCGATAATTATTTTTTAAGCATGGACGAATGCATATATAAACAAATCGGCTTGGCAGTTTGGTTTGAAATGGGTCTCACTGTGTTAGCTAGTTTTTTTGGGACATTAAATACTGTAACTACTTTGCTGTCCTGGGCGCAGTTTGGGATGGGCGGCTTACATAATTAAATTAATTCAATTAAATTTCTTAATTTATTACGTTCTCTATAAACACACTTCACATTAAGTATACAACACTTGCGATTCACCGCGAACACTCACCGGCTAAACGCCACAATCACTCCTCAGCTGTTCGCAGTGGGCCAGTATTTACACTGTGTATTTTATACTGCCACCGGAAGTAAAATCTTCATGCTGACATGGTTGTTTTGTTTTCATATCCCGATTCCTAAAACTAACAACATGATAAGCAGTAAACCTTTTCAACAGTGACCATCTGAATGATAGTTATAGTAAAAAAATATACAATGACTCGAATAAATGACCTCTACTGTCTTTAAATAGCATTGCTGTTTTGGAGTTCAAGGATGGAGGTTCTGACAAACACGTTTGGTGTGAGAGAGTTGGGGATAGAGAGGGAAAAAAATTTGTAAATTCTGCAGAGAATGGTACTTTATTACTGTTGGACAATTTAACTATTGAACACCTAATGCTTTTGTAATTTTGGACAGTAACCTTAGATACGAAATTTCAAAGCATCCATAGAGATTGAGGATATTCCTTTGAAAATTATAATTTCATTTTCCTATAACTTCAGGTTGCATAACATGCTAGAGAGAAGGGTTTTGGGGGTATCCTGTATGATGGTAGTTTTTCTATACAACATAGCCATGCTAATATCGTTGTAGTGTTCCGTGAATATTTGACTTACATATCGTACGTTAAGTTATATAGTGAACGTAAAGATCCTGTATAATATTAGAACAGAAAATAATTACCAACGCCAATCTGTGAATTACATTTGGTTTTAATACAGCACCAACCCGTATTACATCACACACATTTGAATTTCATACTTGTCTCAATGTTACATTGAACTACATATTCGCGGAGTACTATTACCTTACACAGAATATATATGTGCTGTCCTCCAAACCTTTTGTAAAATAAGGTGATTTTGCAATTATACAAAATGTATGAGTGCTACAACTAATAATAGCTAAATAATAATGACTAGTTTTACTTTGAAAGCAGTGTACATTCTTAAAGAGGTTCAGCCCCACACTTTGTGGCTCACACACCAAAATCTGCACAAGACTTGATAGTACATAATAACTACTCATAGAGTGATAAGAACGCTGCTAGAAACACATAGTGCGACAAATATCGGCTTTCACACATTACAAATGAAGATAACTCTAAATTTTACGTTCATTCTATTGAACCTAGTTTACTGACTGATAGTCACTTCGAGATCAGATCTAAAAATGAACATCAAAACGGACTAAAACTTCCTACACAGTATCTCATGTGTGAAACTTGATAGTTGCATTATTTTTCAGTGTACAGTTTACACCAAACGTGGTAATATTAAGTCACGAGGTTAACCAGTGGAGGGCAAAATTTATGTTTGAGGCGTTCGTAAAGTAACCTGTGTAGAACTTTCAAGTGTCCAATAAGTTACTATACACTATCTACACTGCTTGCTGGCCATTATACATTAACCTGGTTATCGAGAAAAACCTGGTTACGTAACTGAGCGAACCTACCTAATATTACCAGATTACTTAACATAGCCGTTTCAAATTGTCGTTGCGTCCTATTGCAGGATTTGCTGCCTGCCTTGAAAGAAAAGAAAGTGTAGCGAATATGAAACAGTCGACTGGTCTGAAATGTAATTACTTTAATTTAAAGGGAATGGTGCACAGCCATATTTAATGTAGAGTTTCATCCCCGTTACAAGCATGCCTAAATGCATAGCAAAATTTTTCACATTTCATGCTCTAAATGTTAGTCTACTGCACCTTTTCACATTGTCAGAAAAAATCGAAGTAATTTGCTGTCTAACAATGAAATAATAAAGTGTAGTAGACTACAATTTAGAACATGAAATGTTATAAATGTCGATACGCCTTCAAAAATACTTGTAGCGGAGAATCTAAATTAAATATGGCCGTACACCATTCCCCTTAAGGCAAGCAAGTGGGCCTTACGTATCAACAGCTAGGTCATTAGAAATTGTTTAACACAACTTTTTGCAAGGACAGGAACTGGCAGATGAATCGGTCATGACATTTGTTAAAGAACCATCTCTCAAGTGTTCACACAGAAGAAAAAACGGGTTTGTGGTGTCCACAAAATGTTTAGTCAATTGACAATGTACCTCACCACAATTTTTCGTAATAGTTACAAAAATGCGTTGTAGTCACTGTAAAACTTTATTGGGGGCCGCAAAAACTTCTTGTGGACAGCACAAACAAATTTTGTATGGTCCATAATGACAAAATATTTCGTGGTGAACAATACGCCTATTTTTTCAGTGCAGCTTTAGTGATTTAGGGAAACCACGGGGAACCGAAATTAGGATGTCCGGAGGGTGGAATCGAACCCGGTTCCTACCGAATGCGAGTCCGAAATGTTAGGGTTGCTCCATCTCGCTCGACGCAGCGTATTTCCGTGTCACGTGCCGCGGTAAAATGATGAACGACGGGGCGACAGGACGAGGAGCTTCCACTGGCTCGTCCTAGCATCACGAATGTTACAACCCGACGAGCGTGTCCACTGAGGACCCACTCAAGTGTGCACAAGGAGAGGACCGTCAACAGAGAAGGCGCTTAGGTGCCACATTCATGGACGAACTAAAGGCGCGAGGGAGTAACACACGAGTTGTGGAGAGATTCTTCACTTGGTGTAAACACAGCAACATCGGACGGACGAACACTTACAGCCACAAGTTGAAACAGTCACAATCTACAAGCACCGACCGAAGAATGCCGATGTGACATAGGGCGTTTTCCTTTGACACTGAAACAGGGCGGAAGGGAGGATTGGAACGTCGAAATACTGAAAAGCATCTTCTCGGAATTGTTACTATTCAAGATATATTTAACCCTTTTTCCTAGCATACCATTCTGTTTTCTGTTCCCAATGGAGAAGGCAAGAATTCCAACTGTCCGGAATGTAAACATTGTGGCATGAATAGCTTTCAGGGCTCTGTTCTCGATATAGGTCGGAGCAGTCCACTCCCCCGACGCACATACACACACTGACAGGTTTCATTTTGAGTGCATCCAAAGCGGAAGTATGGTACAGATAACAAAAGGGAAATGTTTTAATGATGACAAAAATGTTTATTGCAAAGGAATTATGTACTGTACATGAATCTCGTCTTCGTACGCATCCATCTATACACGCACCCATAGTTACATTAATCTATCTTTCTGCATATCTGTCATTAATCTACATATCCAACATC
This sequence comes from Medauroidea extradentata, assembly GCA_003012365.1. NCBI lineage: Eukaryota > Metazoa > Arthropoda > Insecta > Phasmatodea > Phasmatidae > Medauroidea > Medauroidea extradentata. Next base: position 9,571 of record PNEQ01100636.1, on the reverse strand, counting down.
CATGTATGATCCATAGAGTTCCGGATATATCGCGGGTTCAACGACCAGCAGACTGGACTGCACAGTCCTGTGTACACTATGTCCTCAGCTACTTGTACATTGACTGTTGCTCCAGTGAGTGAGCATTTGAACATTTGACGATGGAGCGCGGGAGTCCATGAGTGTTTTTAAGCATGTCCGTTATTGGTTCGGAGTTCTCAGGGTCACGTTTAATAAACAATTACCCGATCAAAAAAGTTTCCAACATATACATGACTTAGAAATCCAACCTCTCCTCAGTAGAACCCGCGAAATTTCCGAGACTCTAATGATCCATTGTTCATCTAAGCACCCATCGTCGATCTATATATATCCATCATCCAATTATGCTTCTATCGTCCATCTATTCATTCATGTATTCATATATTTTGCATAACATATATGTATGTACCAAATTTTACGTTACTGATTTAGCAGGCTTGTTACATTCACTCGTACGTAATAGAGCTGTAGAAACATAACTCACCGGTAAATTTTACATCAAACTGTTATGCTTCAGGAATATCAGCACGGTAATGTAGCAATTATATCAATACTTTCCTCAATCAGTATATTAAACGAAAGAGTGAAGAGTTTATTTAGATCTGGGGGAAAGTTTCGAGCTGCCAGCACTGAATTTGTCAAATATTTTCTTCAAATTTAAATTCTGAATATTAATTTTTAGGCACGATAAACGTTTTGTAACTTTATCTAAATATATACAAAATGACATAAGAGTTAAGAGATTGGAGATAACTATGGAAAGTAAATTGGAAAAGTTTTAAACTGAAAGGTGTTATGATACTGGCACTGAAGGTTTACTGCTGGTCCCATGTCAGGATGTGGTAACCCACCCGACCTATCACGCAGATAAGTTCGGAAGGGAATCGCCAAAGAGCTATAAGACCAATTACCATACATTTTCAATTTTGACGTCAAGATCCTGCGGACCAGCATCGAGTTAGATTTGACATCCTCGTTCATCTTACCTGTGATACATTGGGAACAGATAGGCCTATGTGTTATCATTTTTATTGACATGAATCATCTTTCATAACTTAAATTTTCGGACTTCGGAAGTCAGCATTGTACATTGTTTGAGTCTTACGACTGTACTAGTTCATTTTACAACGCCATATGTTCACAAACTGTCTGTTCACATAACAAATTTGTAAAAATATTTAAGTTACACAAATCCCGCTTTCCGTTCGAAAAACTTACATTACCTCAGCAATTTTATTTATATATCACAGTCTTTGAGTGTTCGAGCTGCAGGTTGCGAAACGATTTTTTTTTTCAGTCTACTTATCAATTATCTCTGTAGTGAGACATGAATACACAAACGTAATTAATGTTGTAAGTGGTACAGTTAGCTATGATCGGCAGGTAAGAATTGATTAGGAAACAAATAACATACATGTGGTACTGGACCATAGTTACGCATACTTCCAAGCAGCGCTGCAACAGTTCGAAGTTATTTAGTAATTATAACAAAATGCCAACGTGACGTAGGCATTCCTTAGACACGTGTCGTACGGTAACGGATTTCCTTGTTGAAATAAAATCAGGGCGGTGTTTTGTGAGAAGTAACTCTTGTCAATATCACTGACGTAATTAGTGTTGTCGAGTTCCTCCAAGCTTCTGCAGAGGTGACAGTGCGTACCACTCATCACGCTGAATTTTTCTTCATTTTCATTAACGTCTCTCCTTATTCATTCATGACAGAAAATAAGTATTTTCTACACGTAATGAGAAATGGTACTATTGCCCTTTACGAGTAACTTTGACACACCAAAAATATTAGTTTAAGGGAATTTCTAATAAGAGGTAAAATGTATGATTATTGATTGGTAGAGATGATAGTTAGAGATGATGGTATATCGTGAAAGTGTTTTGCGCCAACATACCCTTGAAAACACTTTAGTTTCTTCTGACATGTAGGGCCTATGATTGGGTGATGTACGTCTGACACAACGCAGCTGTCTACAGACCAATAACTGGCTTCAAATATTACAATAGCAGGATTCCTATTGGCTCAGTCAAATAGGGCAACAGCTCTACGTACAAGCGAAGGCCAGTAATCGTTTCATAAGCTGGACGTACGTTGAAACCCAGCAAACAGTCAAGTTTTTCCGTGATAAACCACCATCTTTAATGACAGGTATCACTTATGGAGAGAGCTTTGTGGTTAAGTAATCTTCTCCTTTTCATCCGAAGTTTCTTCCGTAAGCGTCGCTATAAATACGACCTCAGGCCCACACCAGCTCTGTTAAGGGAGGAACTAGACTTGTAGGAAACTTGCTCACACAAATTTATGTGATCTTACTAACATGAAGTAACGAGTGAAATAGTGCAACAATGTTCACCTCGCGTTCGGTAGGACTCGGATAGCGTGTTTTGCTTCTCCGTGCAGTGAACTTTTCTACAGACTTCGCACCAATAAAATTTTCCTGTTATCGCTTGAATCCCATAGAAATGGATCGGCGGGAATCTTGCACGCTAGTTCAGCGCTTGGCTCGATGGGGCGATGCGACAATTGACACCCTCTAATAAGTCTCCCTTATAGCTTCGTCACTTCTAATACTCTAACGCGTAAGCAGGCGGGCCCTTAATATTTATTTAGCGTTTAATGTTTCTCAGACTATCAAACTACGTATATCACACATGGACATAACAACAAATATTTATGGAGAGAGGTAACCAAACCAGAAAAGAACTAAATTTCGATATCCAAGTTTTCCAACCACTCAACTGCTTTGGAACAGGCTTCATATAACTCTACATGGTATCTGGAGAAAGCACGAAGTAGACAGTTTCGCACGATATGTTGGACTGTTTGGTGAATGGTCATCTTCACCCCAGCAGTGCTTCCTGCAAATTTATAACCTTTAAGGCGCCCGCCTACTGGCTGTGTGTTTGTGTGAGTGAGGCACGGTGCCAAGGGCGATCTTGTCCGTCTCATCTGGTGCGGTATCGCCTCTACCGCAAGGGACTGAAACAGCGTGCAGTGGTATGGAAGAATACTCGCCTGACTGTCACAGTGATGACACCATTTTCTTTATTAGTGGAGAGTTTTAAGCAAAGTGAAGTGCATGTTTCTAGAGTAGTTTCACACAAATCCCGTGAGTAGTTTTTCAGATATAACAGGTTGGAAAAAAACTTTTTTTTTTTTTTTTTTTTTTGCCATTTTGAGGGGCTTCGAAATTTTTTTTTCTAATTGGCGTAATGCTTTGAAATCATCCTTCCGTCATAGTTTGAGGTGTATTTTCTTTTCGTACGTTGATACAGTGGACATAAGGGGATTAGCTTCCCCCCAAAAATCGTATTTACGAACACACTGCAACGCATTTTGAGCGCATGGTAGACGAGGTCCTTAATATAAGCCGCCTCTAATGTCAGGTGAACTGAGGTCGCAGGCAGGTGAGATGGGATGTGTAGAGGGTGGGAGGGTGGTCGGTGACCCCAGCAACCCCAACCAGCACATGCGCGCGAAGCCCTGCCCGCGGCTGACCTCCACCAATGCGGCGCGGCGCACGGCGTACTCGACGTTCGCGCTGATTGGCCGGCGCCCGGTGGCGTGACGCGCAGCTAGCAACTCTGCCGCCCTCTGGCCCTGGGGTAATCGCCGCGCCGTGCCGGAGCCGCTAGGGAAGAGGAAAAACTTCAAGTGATCGCTGCAGGCGATGAGTTCGCCGTATTGACGCAGCTTACGTGATTTGTGAAGAAAACAAATATGTTACTCAACTGTTTTTCTGCGGCGTAGTAGATGGTACGCCGTGCCTTCTTCGCAAGTGAAGAATTATTCACCATTGCAAACAACAGAAGATCAGTTTTTGATACCTTTGCCGATTTTTTATTTTTTTAATAGTCTGCCGCCTGAGCGCTTGTATCGATAAAGGGTGCAAACTGACCAATCACAGAGCTTTCCTGAATTTTAAGTCCCATAAAGTTGATAATTTAAAACGCGAAATTGGTTTATTCTCACTTTAAAATTAAGTTAAATGACTTCTGTCATTACCAAATGTATTTAAATTTAATTTTACTACGGCTTCGTATTTGTCTGGCCCCTCAGCGATAGCAGCGATACTAGCGGCAAAATATTTCCCTGTGCCAAACTCTCCCATAAGTAAATCAATTTTATTTCTAGCATGTAGTAGAATTAACCTAACCTTATGCTACAATCACGGTGACAAATAATAATTTCAGTACAGGGCTTTAATTTTTACGACACATGATATCAAATTTTGTAACACATTACACGAGCATTAGTATTTAAAGGTCGAGAAACACGTACACTTCATATTCAAAACCTCGCTACGTTCAGGTTGGTAAACTAATGTTAAGTAAACACAGTCGTATAGTGTTAAATCTTGCAATTGGTGATCTTGCAGCTTTAAATGTGTAAAGTGACCTATGTGTGGAAGGGGGGAAGAGTAAATATGACGTGTCATTTTTGAGTTTTCATGAAGTTCGTCGTGACATTTTTCGCTGCAAAATTTGAACAAACTGTTAATTAACATATAATTAATATAGTGCATTGAGTGAAGCAGAGGGCAATGTATTAGAAACCATAGAGGTATACTTCCAATCTGGGAGCCCGTGAACATCCATTGTTTTCTAAGAGGTGACAGGAAATTAGATGAAAGACGGATTGCGGGGGAAGGGGGGAGGAACAAGAGCACTCCAAGAAATCCTGACAACCCATCGGCAGCGACCGCCACATTTCCCACGTGCGAAAAACAAGATCGTCCCTCCTTGGATTCGAGCCTGGATTGCCGTGGTGAGAGGCGAATGATCTCACCACTACACCGACGCGGACCTTGATATTCTAAAGCGTGGGAAATTAGTTTTTGGCGCGGGTAAGTTTCACAATAGTAAGAGTATGATTTAAGGCTCGGTTTCAGTCGCCATATTGAATTGTATGATTTTTCGCTTATTTGGAATTCTGAGAAGAAAAATGTTAAATCGGCGACTATATCGCAAATTCTATTTACCTCGCGCTACAGTACAAAAATGACAATAGAGCTAGTAATGTGTAGTTAGGTCACAATTTGTCGAGCAAATTATGAATATAAAAATTAGCCACACACATTTCGGCGTAATTATATGTTAACAGGTAAATCCCAAGGTCTGTACTATAGCGAAATGTGAATGGAATTTGAAATATAGTCGCATATTTAAAAATTTTCTTCTTAGAATTAAAAAAAAAAAAAAAAAAAAACGAAAAATAATAAAATTATACATGGCGACTTAAACCGAGCCTTAAGGGTGCTGCTTAGCATGTGGGGAAATACGTTTTTTAGAAGTAAGTATTCTACACTATCCCATTGCACCGATGTAAAATACACTTCGCAAGGACGGAATGTCATTGTTAAAACACCGCGCTAATTAAAAAACACTGTTTCTAAGCCCTCAACCATACCTGCAAACGGCCTTTTCAAACTGTTGTACTTCTTCATCCATGAAACAGTGATATGTCGTAAGTATAGTTTTAACTGAAGTTAATATTTCTCTATATGAAGACATATTGGCTATTTTTATACTTTCATTAAAACTGTCATATACCCCCAAGGCTAATCTGGGTTTATTTTGATGTATATCAGAATTATTTTTCTCCTATAACGTTTTTAAAAAAAGTTTACAGTGAAACTCCGGTATTGTGGGATATGACATATTGCAGTTGCATGAACGATATGCGAAAGTCAAAAATGTGAACTGAACTTTTCTACAGATTTTCCGCCAAAACAATTACATTATATATTTTTATAGTCTCACAGTGAAAATGAATCGGCGAGAATCTTGCATGCTAATTCAGCGCTTGGCTCATTGTGGCGATGCGGGATTTGATACGCGTTTCAATGTCACCCTTGTAGCCCCGTCACTTCTGAGCCTCTAACATGGCACATGAAGATTGTTGCAGCGTGTTGAGAGAATGTTGTTACAAGAAGTACTAACAAACTTGTGTTCGATATCTTTACCTACGAAAAGAAAACGCAATTCAAACTGGGCTTCTCTAGTATTGTTTTCTAGATGTTCTGTTTAGAAATATGGTTTTTGTGCAACTGAAAATGTCTAAAAAGGGTTTTTTTCAGACTGCTGTCACGTAAAAAAAATATTATTAACCTGTATCATAAAACATAAATAGAGAAGCATGGGATAGACTTTACTACGCACTTTCCGTAAATATAAAAGTACAGTAATCGCTTTATTTCCAATCGAATGAAACCAACGACGAAAACACTGCACGCCGTTTTCGCGCCCCGTGCATAAATGCGCCCCGGTTGTAGACGCGCTAGCCAATCTAGATCTCATCGCCCGCATATTTCCATGTCTTAAATATAGTATCTAGCCGCTGCTGTATAGGGCTCTTAAGGCGCCCGCCTGGTGATCTTGTGTTTGCGTGAGTGAGGCACGACGCCAAGGGCGATGTTGACCGGCTTATCTGGTGCGATATCGCCTCTACCGCAAGACACTGTAACGGCGTGCAGTGGTATCGTAGAACACTCGTCTGACTGGCACTTTCAGTGATGTCCCCATCTTTTTACTGAAGGAAAGTTATACGTTAAGTCTAATATACCTTTCTATCATAATTTTACACGCTCCCGAAAGTAGTTTTTTTAGATATAACAGATAGAAAACCCCGTTTTTAGCCATTTTGAGGGTATCCGAATTACCTTTATAATTACAGTGATGTCTTGAAACTACCGTTCTGAAATCGTTTGGGTGTGCTTTGTTATTTTTCTAAATGTAAAAACCAGAAACACATCTAAAAAAAAAGCGTTCAGCTATCACGCGCCCACGCTGTTTACAAGGCCTTCGATGATCCGGCGCAACGGGTATTGTGGCCTAATCATCTAATATATATATTCCTGCAATTTCACTAACTAGGTGTATTTATTGTCCATAAATTAAAATATAATAACAGCCATACATTTTCTTTAAATGCAGCTCCGTTTTTATAAGGAAAACTTGTAAAATTTATTTTAATTATATGTCACACTTAGATGCGTTTCGACGCTTGAAAGAACTGTAATCATTCGAAAAGCATTCGCTGTAAGAAATTGTTTGAGCGATAACAATCACGTCGGACATCACTTTTAACGGTATCGCTTTCGGTCGGAAACCACGTTCCTGCACTTAGTTGAAAAAACAGTTTCTATATGAATTAGAATATGGGGGAAAATTATAGGGGTAGGTGTTTTCGGCTGTATGTGAGAACGAAAATAATTATTTATTCACATATATCCGGGTATTTGGTGAAGAGATTTTGGTCAACGCTTAAGAGCGAGGTCTTTAGCGCTGGTGAGTGGTGAAATCAGGTGAGTAAGAAGCAGCGCCGGAATGAGTGGGCGGGGGAAACGGGAGATCCCCGAGAAAACCCGCCGACCAACGGCATCGTCCGCCACGATTCCCACATGCGAAAATTTGGGGGCCCGACCGCCGGAAATCGAACTCGGATCGCTTAGACGAGAGGTCTGACCCCTCGACCATCGATGCCCTCCCCCCTCCTCTAGGTATTGAATCAGGATCTAATAGCTGTAATGTCGGACGCACCAAGATGAGCAAACATATCAACGATGGAATATAATGTAGGTTCACGGATACTGAGCTACATCTAACATACTGTAATTAAAATTATTTAATTCAAAATACTTGCTCCAGTCAGGACTTGCAGAAAGGCACCGCCCTTAAGGCTATTCAGGTGGTATGAACCCATCATTTTATGTTTCCATGAAATAATTTTAGTTTTGTAGACGGTGCTTGTGAGTACTGTCTCTCTAGCGATACAATTGAAGCTCGCATTGTTTTCTCATAACTGTGCGTCAAAGTTAAAACTTGCATGTTACGCTGCCTTTCGAACAGTGAAAACCAATTAAATTATTCAAACGAAATAATTCACAATGAAATAAGATGCCATGGGCTACGTAACCTAACATTTATATACCCACGACCTAATATTTTGAATATAAAAAAAGTTTAAAAAAATACAAAATTGCACAACTACACGAAAAATTACAAATTCAGCAGTTTTCTTTCTTTTTCTTTTTTTTTTTTTTTTTAATATTAAAAGTCGTTCACTGTGAGTATTTCTAATGTAAGTTTACGTAGCCCATAGCATATTATTCCACTATAAATTCTTTCGTTTAAGTAAGTCAGCTGGTTTTCACTACTTGCATACCAGCGGCACATGAAAATGTCGACTCTGACGCACCGTTATGAGAAAAATATGCGAGGTAGAGTTGTTTCATAAGAGTAAACCGTACACACAAGTATCTTCTACAAACTAATACTATTTCGTATAAACATGAAATTTTGATATTAAACGCAATTGAACACTTTTAAGGTGGCTGTCTGGCTGATGCTCGAACTGCGTGCAGCGTGTTCGGAGTTACGTTTATTCTCAGAGACCAGTAAACTTGCGTCCACAATGCTTATCTACGGAAAGAAAGCACACTTGAAGACTATAGGCGGTTCGGAATAAAGTGAGCACTAAAAATAGCCCTGTAAAATTTCTACTTTCAGCCAATTCGTATCTTTCTGCACGTAACGGCTAACGTAGGGAAATGCCTAACCTTTCTGGACACGGCACTTAATGTTTGCGCACGTAAGATAAATTATGCAGTCGGTAGTAACCGTTATAGTTTGACAAATAAAAATTTATTAACTACGCAAAACTCAAGTATGTCGATTTCAGTTAACTTTATTTAAGTATTGTTGTATTTTAGTAAGAAAATACACGGAACTATTTTCAGCAAATCGCTGCCAACCATACGGAGAGTAAGGTAACTATGGTTAATGTTGAATAATATGCAGTAACGACTAGTGATATTTTTCAAAGGTTAAAGTTTTCGTGTTCACTTTATCCCGAACGACCTTTATTTGTGAATATGAAATTTAAGCCACCACGCACATTCGAAGCATTGTTTTATAGTCCTCAATCTTTGCTAAAAATCGGTTTCTTCAGAAGGTGGTTTTTCAAGTTACATGTGCTGGATTCGCACGAAACTGCGGTCTACAACTACAACGGTCTTTGTTACAGTGACAGTTTCAATGTGAAAATTGTGTATGTTTTACGAATTTTAGAACTATTCTCACCATGGTAGCAAGTTACAATCAAAATAAGTGTTTTGGACATACGCCATTACAGCAAATGGCGTGTCACAGAAAACCACAGAATACACACAAACAGACAAGTAAACAAACAAAATTACTTGTTTGCAACTGGCAAACATAGGTTAACATATATACAATTTCAAGAGAAATTCAGTTAGTAAGATACAGGAAAAATAAACGAACACAAACTAGCTCTTAGGCACAAAAAAAACCAAGGGAAATATATAGTTATAACTCAGATTAGTAGTGTAGTATAGTTCCTTCTATTGCAGGAGCCTAGGAGCGGGATCCGGGATCTGTTCAGCATGTGTCTCGTAATTATTTGTGTACGGTCTACCCACCATCTTGGTTAATGTCTGTTGACTTGATACCTAGCTACCCTCATTGGCTCCACCTTCTATCTTTTTTTTTTAATTAGTTTTATTGTTGTCCTCTAGAT